>ML410969.1:8990-22504 GCA_005239525.1 Nicotiana knightiana | reverse complement strand
AAAAAAAAAAAAAAAAAAAAAAAAAAATTCTTATCGATTTACCGATAAATCGATAAGCGAAGTGGACAAAATCGAAATCGAAATCGATAACTCCATGAGAAAATTTTCGGAATCGAAATCGAAATCGATAAATCGATAAATCGATAACAAATAATCGATTCAATTTATCGATAAACCGATTCGAATGCACACCCCTAGCCAAAACATTAATTAATTTAAAAAACTTTCAAATTTTAATATTTTCGAAATCGTTACCTTTTCTTGCATTTCATAATCAAGTAAATAAATTTTCATAAATTAAATATGACAGCAAATAAATTCTGTTATTTAAAAATAGTAATCTAAGATTTCCACTCAAACAATTATCCCAATACATATCCCAGAACCTGGCGTCACAAGTACATGAGCTATTTCTAAGAATTTATATAATCATTACAAAGCCTGTCCGGAATACAACTGGACGAGGAAATTTAAAATGAAATAGATACAGTATGAAGGTGACTCTGTCAGCTGTGGATCGCCTCCGGAAGATGCAGCTCGCCTGAGTCTCCGAATCCTCCACATTTGCTATGTAAGTACCTGTGCAATAAAATGCACAACAAGTGTAGTATGAGTACAAAAACAACGTGTATTCAGTGACGAGAGGTCAATTTAGACACTTACTAAAGGTCCATTTAAAATATTTAAGAGTAACCTAAGCATAGTTTTATCATAGGAAGTTTATAAAATAGGATTTAAACATCCTTCAATTTCGTTCACATTTAACACTTTATATCTTCGTCATATTCACAATTATTCAACATGGTGATTTAATAAAATAATAATAAATTAACGGAAGGAACAACTTCTTCCAAAAGTATTTTTAATAACTTTAAATCTTTGTCATTTCAATTGACAATTTAACATTTCAGGCCAGTAATCATGCAAATACCATAGCAACTACGCAACAGATATCATGTGCAAGCAATGCCGAGGGTCGAACGGTGCGAACCAAAAATAATAAACTGTGCACTGCCAAGGGGTCGACCGGCTCGAACCATAGATGCATCTATCTGCCCCGCTCGCAAATCGATCATGCGATGCGGTTAACATAATACGGCTAGCCTGCTCGCGAATCATACATGCGACTCAGGTGCTCATATGAATACATACACAAATATAGGGTCTTCCTGCTTACGAATCACTCAAGTGACTCAGGCACCCAAAGTTATACATATCCACATAATAAATTCATATTTCATCAAGACCGTTTTTCTTGGGAAAGTGGTAAAATCTTTATTAAAAGAAATATGAGATATAGGTTTTGAAATCTTTGTTTTGAAACTCATTTGTCGAGTTTAATGGTATTCCTCGATACAACCTAGTCCAGGTACATATATATTCACAGCGAAAACAAATTCTCTTTTTAGAAGGTTAACAATATAAACTCTAGCTTTGTTTTAAACATTTAATTACGTTTTCGTTCATATTAGCAGTTCAATGACACAGACAGGGTTACAGGTACACACATAAAGTATGCTAGTAGGTCCTAGGCTACCAGGACATGGCATAATAGTAGCTACGCACGGACTACCGTCACCTCGTGCGTACGTAGCCCCCGAAGATAATAGCATGTAGTGAATTAATTCACCTAGGAGACGATTCCCCCTCACAAAGTTAGAAAGGAGACTTACCTTGCTCCGAAATTCCAACACCGGCTTCCCAGCCCTTCCGATGACTCCAACGGACGCATAACGCTCCGAAACTACCACATAAATGACGGAGCAATGAAAATTCATCCTAATACTCACAACAAATTCAGATTATATATTTTCCCAACCCCGCTCAGTGAAATGACCAAAATGTCCTCGGTCCCACGTGTCCGAAATCCAAAATTTCCCGAAGGCACATTCTACCTATAGCGTTACTAACTCAATTATATAATTTTCTCAAATATTCATGCTCAATTCGTGGCTAAAATCCAAAGTTACATTTTCTAGGTTTCTTCAATATTTCCCAATTTTCCCCCTCAATTTCCACTACTAAATCTATGTAATAATCTTGCATTTAACCTTAGAAACACGTAGAAACAACTTACCTCTTGATGCTTGGTGAAATCCCCCTTGAAAAGCTCTCCAAAATCGCCTATCCCAAATGAAAAATGAGAGAGAAAAGGCACAAACTCGATTTTTAAAACATTCTGCCCAGGCATTTTCCGCACCTGCGGTCCTTCCTCCGCACCTGCGATCTCGCAGGTGCAACCAAATCCCCCGCACCTGCGGTTTCCCTCAATTTCATCCAAATCTCACCTGCGCCCCCACTACCCGCACCTGCAGCTTTGCAGGTGAGGAATATCCATCGCACCTGTGGTTCTCAACCAAGCCAAGCCAAGCCCACACTCGCACCTGCGGCCAAAACCTCGCAGGTGCGGATCACACTAGATGCCAGCAGAAACCAGCCCTTTTCCAACTTCAACTTTGATCCGTTAGCCACCCGGAATCCACCCGAGGCCCCCGATACCCCGTCCAATTACACCAACCTGTCCCAAAATATGACAGACTTTCTCGAGCCCTCAAATCACATCAAACAATGCCAAAATCACGAATCGCACTCAAATCCAATTCTTTAAGAACTTAGAATTTCAAACTTCTACATCCGATGCCGAAACCTATCAAATCACGTCCGATTGACCTCAAATTTTACACACAAGTCATATTCAACATTACGGATCTGCTCCAACTTTCGGAATCGCATTCCGACCTCTATATCAAAAGTTTCACTTCCGGTCGGATTTCCCAAAAACCTTCAAATTTCTATCTTTAGCCAAATGACCTACAAACATCCAAATTTACTTCTGATCGCGCTCCCAATTCCAGAATCACCATACAGAGCTATTCTCATACTCGGAATCCCAAACGGACATCAGCCTCACTGATATGCACTTCAACCCCGAATTCATGAAATCCTTCTAAAATGCTAACTTCCATAATATACGCCATAACGCTCCCGGGTTATCCAAAACCTGATCCGTACATACACCCAAGTATGAAATCATCATACGAACGTGCTGGAACCTTCAAATCCTGATTCAGAGATCGTTTACTCAAAATTACAATCTTAGTTGATTTCTCCAACTTAAGGCTTCTGAAATGAGAATTTCCTTTCCAAATCAATTCTAAACTTCCTGGAATTCAATTTCGCCCATGCCCACGTGTCATAATACCTGAAACAAGCTGCTCACGACTTCAAACCGCTGAACGAAGCGCTAAAACTCAAAACGACCGGTCGGGTCGTTACATTCTCCCCCACTTAAACTGACGTTCGTCCTCGAACGTGCTAAGAACTGCTCTGGAGTTACCTGAAATCACTATTTAACATCTCGGGCACCTGCCCGTGCTACCACAACCCAGTCAAGCACTATAACTTGATCAAATCTGGAGATTTCTTCTTTATCCATATAATAAGCTCAGAATTCATTCAAACACCTGAAATTTCTATAGCCAGGCCTAGTTTCAATATATATAAGCACTGCATCAACTAGCACATGACATGCCAGATCATAATTGCATACCCTTGCTGAATCGGCACCATGCACCGCATAACTCATCGTCTTACCACAACGTCGCTCCTTGAACCTTATTAGCCAAGGTCCACAAATCCAAGGCTCCTGATGCACCTCACATTAATTATACAGACATCCTGCTATATTGGTGGCGATACAACCACAACGGAGGGAATGCGCAGAAATTCACACTCAACTGTAGAGTTGACAAATCCTTGAATACGTCATCTTGACTAGGATCGTCACTTTCATTATGAACGTGAATGATGGTATTTGTTCTTTAATATACACTTCACATAACCTCATCACACTGATCCCTGGTCCGAAAATCTCGTCTCGCCCAGTATGAACTGCTCAGACAGAAAATCACCCCAAACATGGCTAACAGCCCCACATGATACCACATCGCCCAATAGGACATAACTCAAACATGATAATAAGAAATGACTCAGGACGGAACTACTCAGTTTACGCAACTAATATGAATCCTTACCAAAAAATAGGAAATAAAACACAAGAAAATAAATACATATTAACCTTTCTCATCATCACTCTGTTGCAGCGTGCAACCCGATCCAAATAACATAAAATTTACATAAGAAGATATATATACAAAGCTGATTTGCTCACTATTACGCATTACTGAATATCGATCACAAGCACGCTAAGTGCATAATACCATCCTGGGGAGACTGATAAAGCCATAGGCTACAAAACTCAAGCACAACTAAGGTGCGATATATATATATGCTCTGGATCTCAAGAGCTGCCCTACTCACACAACATCCCCGCTACGCGGGACCACAACACATGAGAAATTATCAAGCCGTTTCACAACTAGTACCGCACAATCACAATAACACATAAATTCGACGAAGACGACACAACACCCATTGTTCTAATACCTTTCCATGAAAAGCGCTCCACTGAAAGGAATATGCCTGGCTCATACGGAGCCCATAATCATATTTAAATCCATCCACAAGCGTCGAGCCACCTTGCTCGCACCAAACTTAGCTATTAGCTCTTACCTGGGTCCACATTAACCCACTTTTACTCATAATACACTAGAACAACCATCATCACCGGGACTAACACCCCATAATCCATAATCAACTGAACCGAACGCCCTCCAGGCGTAAATTCTCAATTAAGAAATATTGCACTTCTTCATACTCAGTCCAAATCTGAAATCCATCAAGTGACTACATATCACACTTTATACAATCTTTTCGCGGTCATGCTTCCACGACCTTACACACAAGGCAACAAGTCTGCACATCCATAACACCGGCCGCACTAAGGCTGCAAAACACATCAAGAACCCATGACCAGGGTACAAAGCCTCTTTCACCGAATATCAATCTCAGGTGACACTGAAGATAACACCAACTTACACTGAACTTTCAAATCACTTCTCCTTGCTCTTCCGAGCTCATGACATCCTTATAAACATCGGACCTAAATCTCGATTCTTACTCCCAGTTACATACTGCTTCCCACACTTAACATACCAACATAAGGTAGCGCAAGAATTCCATCATAACTTTCGAACCACCAATAGGGTGAACACTTCATCATATAGAAACTTTTTTTTACTTAACTCAATTCAAGTGTACCATCTCATCACACGAGTGAATTCCCATTATCACCCAAATCATGCAAATATTAAGCGGTATTCTATACCGCCATAACCCTTCCGGGATCCGCCTATACCTGACAGTCCATAACAATCAAATGATCTTTCATAAAATCCTTTACGACGGCCGACAAGCCCCGCACACACCGACACAAACCACATGCATAACCAAATCACATCAAAGGAACCGATCACTGCCGCAAATGTGCCATTTCAACCATGGCCAATCAATCTATCTTCTTTTAATCATCATTAATTGACTCAGGAACAATAACAACTTCCTTCAACCCATAGAAATTCAACCCTCACTCATCCCGAGTGACTTTGGTTCACGAGACCATGCTGCCCAAATCCCGCAACCCGTCTCATAACCTTATGATAATCTTTTCTTCAATCCGGAGTCTATTTCTCTCACTCCTCCAATATTATTATGCATGTTGAAACATATCATAGAACATTCCAACCATCCCCCTCTTCCTCAGAAATTATTCTGCAAAAGCTCGATTCTCAATCATATTACTGCCTGAAATCTTTAATTGCCGCATTCTTAACTCTTGAACTCACTAGGACCGCTATTGAGAGTCACCCACTCCGACTGGCCCCGAATACAATCAACTCCAAGGCTCTCCTAGCACAAGAACACCTTTTTCAATGAAACACGTGACTGAGTCACTATCCTTACAACTCGCCCATGCCTTAAGCATAAATTCTGAATCTTCCAAAGCCTAACCCTGACCCCACAGGGCCAACTTTTGCGCATATTCATCAATTCTCACGTAAAATTACCATTTTACTCCTTTTTCCTTAGCTGAAATAACTTGCCTACACGCCGACAATCCTCAACCCCATGCGAAGACAATCCTACAGCCCAACTGCAGATGGTGGGACTCCCCTACTTAACCCGAAGCTACTCCTTGCACCACTCTAGATCCTGCTGAGATCCTTTCTCTTTTGATAACACGATCTTGCTCAGCCAATCCATCCAAATCTTCCAAATTCTCTTGCTAGCACTCCCTAAATCCTCGAGTTCTCTAGCATCATCCACACATTCTATCTCCTACCGACTAGCCCCTAGGACCCCTCACAGAACCTGCCAACCCCGCCATTGCTAGCCTATCCCCAGAAGACAACCCACATGTGGAGATCACTCGCGGACACCTTCCAACGACGTTGAAATGCACGCTATCTATGACTTCAATACCTCATCCTACGCCCTACTTTATTTACCATCTTACTAGTCCGTCCGCTCCACATGGACACCCATTAATGCGCGACAAATATCTTCAAATTCCAAGTTGTGCTGCCGCTCCCCCACTTTGCGACTGCTCGACTTCTGCTTCTTACACCTGGCCTCCTAGAAATGGAACCACCGCCTAGCCTCCTTCCAGGATCATTCTTTTCCAACCACATTCTTCAATAATTCTTCTCAATACTCTGACCCCACGCAACCGAAGAAACCATAGCACCGACAAACCTAACGCATTCTATTTGATCAATGATGACGACTACACGTCACATGTGCATACCCCATCTCACTTGAAGACACCAAGTCTCACTACTTTTTCAATCCCAACCGAGCCATTCATACTCCAAATGCCTTCCCTTTTTCAGAACAAAAGCATTGAAACCTCGAAATCACACTCTGAGAAGACCTCCCTTCAACCATTCATCTTCCTCAACATACGGGAAAACGTTCTATAATCATATCGACACCGCGCGACAATCGATTACAACCATCATCACTACCTGAGCACAGCCTTAAGGCTCCTAGAAACACAACTACTGAGCTGAAACAACATGTTACCCTTTCACAGGGCCATAACAACAACCACGACCATTTATACCTGGAAGCATATCGAATAACATTCGTAGCACCATTCCCATTCCTCAAATTACTTATCCATATCAAGTGATTCGCGACGCGTAAGATTGAGTAGGAATGAACATAGGCATAAGCCTCAAAGGAATCAACTCGCACGATGAAGAATCAAGAAGGGAAGTACTCCTAACAGCCCTGTATCCTCTCAAAGATAAGTACAGACGTCTCCGTATTGATCCGCAAGACTCTACTAGACTCGCTCATGACTCGTGATACCTACGGGAACCTAGCGCTCTGATACCACGTTGTCACGACTCAAAATCCCTAAGGTCGTGATGACGCCGGACACAAGGTCAGGGTAGCCAAAACATTAATTAATTGAAATAACTTTCCAGTTTTAAATTTTTCGAAATAGTTACCTTTTCTTGCATTTCATAATCAAGTAAATAAATTTTCGTAAATTAAATATGACAATAAATAAATTATGTTATTTAAAAATAGTAATCTAAGATTTCCACTTAAACAATTATCCCAATACATATCCCAGAACCCGGTGTCACAAGTACATGAGCTATTTCTAAGAATTTATACAATAATTACAAAGCCTGTCCGGAATACAAATGGACGAGGAAATTTAAAATGAAATAGATACAATATGAAGGTGACTCTGTCAGCTGTGGATCACCTCCGGAAGATGCAGCTCGCCCGAGTCTCCGAATCCTCCACATTTGCTATGTAAGTACCTGTGCAATAAAATGCACAGCAAGTGTAGTATGAGTACAAAAACAACGTGTACTCAGTAAGTCGTCCGCCTAACGTCAGAGAGGTAGTGACGAGAGGTCAATTTAGACACTTACTAAAGGTCCATTAAAAATATTTAAGAGTGACGCTAAGCATGGTTTTATCATAGGAAGTTTATAAAACAGAATTCAAACATCCTTCAATTTCGTTCACATTTAACACTTTATATCTTCGTCATATTCACAATTAATCAACATGGTGATTTAATCAAATAATAATAAATCAACGGAAGGAACAACTTCTTCCAAAAGTCTTTTTAATAACTTTAAATCTTTGTCATTTCAATTGACAATTTAACATTTCAGGCCAATAATCAAGCAAATATCATAGCAACTACGCAACAAATATAATGAGCAAGCAATGCCGAAGGTCGAACGACGCGTACCAACAATAATAAAATGTGCACTGCCGAGGGGTCGACCGGCTCGAACCATAGATCCATCTATCTGCCCCGCTCGCGAATCGATCATGCGACGCAGTTAACATAATACGGCTAGCCTGCTCAGGAATCATACATGCAACTCAGGTGCTCATATGAATACATACACAAATACAGGGTCTTCCTGCTCGCGAATCACTCAAGCGACTCAGGCACCCAAAGTTACACATATCCACACAATAAATTCATATTTCATCAAGAAACCGTTTTTCTCAGGAAAGTGGTAAAATCTTTATTAAAATAAATATGAGATATAGGTTTTGAAACTCATTTGTCGAGTTTAATGGTATTCCTCGATACAACCTAGTCCAGGTACATATATATTCACAGGGGAAACAAATTCTCGTTTTAAAAGGTTAACAATATAAACTCTAGCTTTCTTTTAAACATTTAATTATGGTTTCGATCATATTAGCAGTTCAATGATACATGCAGGGTTACAGGTACACACATAAAGCATGCTAGTGGGTCCTAGGCTACCCGGACATGGCATAATAGTAGCTACGCACGGACTCCAGTCACTTCGTGCGTACGTAGCCCCCGAAGATAATAGCATGTAGTGAATTAATTCACCTAGGGGGACGATTCCCCCTCACAAAGTTAGAAAGGAGACTTACCTTGCTCCGAAATTCCAACACCGGCTTCCAAGCCCTTCCGATGACTCCAACGGACGCATAACGCTCCGAAACTACCACATAAATGACGAAGCAATGAAAATTCATCCTAATACTCACAACAAATTCAGATTATATATTTTTCCAACCCCGCTCAGTGAAATGTTCAAAATTCCCTCGGGCCCACGTGCCCGAAATCCGAAATTTCCCGAAGGCACATTCTACCCATAGCCTTACTAACTCAATTAAATAATTTTCTCAAATAGTCATGCTCAATTCGTGGCTAAAATCCAAAGTTACATTTTCTAGGTTTCTTCAATATTTCCCAATTTTCCCCCTCAATTTCCACTACCAAATCTATGTAATAATCTTGCATTTAACCTTAGAAACAAGTAGAAACAACTTACCTCTTGATGCTTGGTGAAATCCCCCTTGAAAAGCTCTCCAAAATCGCCTATCCCAAATGAAAAATGAGAGAGAAAAGGCACAAACTCGATTTTTAAAACATTCTGCCCCGACATTTTCCGCACCTGCGGTCCTTCCTCCGCACCTGCGATCTCGCAGGTGCGACCAAATCCCCCGCACCTGCGGTTTCCCTCAATTTCAGCCAAATCGCACCTGCGCCCCCATTGCCCGCACCTGCAGCTTCGCAAGTGCGGAATATCCATCGCACCTACGGTTCCCAGCCAAGCCAAGCCCACACTCACACCTGCGGCCAAAACCTCGCAGGTCCGGATCACACCAGATGACAGCAGAAACCAGCCCTTTTCCAACTTCAACTTTGATCCATTAACCACCCGGAATCCACCCGAATCCCTCGAGACCCCGTCCAATTACACCAACCTGTCCCAAAACATGACACGGACTTGCTCAAGCCCTCAAATCACATCAAACAACGTCGAAATCATGAATCACAGTCAAATCCAATTCTTTAAGAACTTAGAATTTCAAACTTCTACATCCGATGCCGAAACCTATCAAATCACGTCCTATTGACCTTAAATTTTGCGCACAAGTCATATTCAACATTACGGACTTGCTCCAACTTCCGAAATAGCATTTCGACCTCTATATCAAAACTTCCACTTCCGGTCGGATTTCTCAAAAACCTTCAAATTTCTATCTTTAGCCAAATGACTCAAAAATGACCTTCAGACATCCAAATTTACTTCCGATCGCGCTCCTAATTCCAGAATCACCATACGGAGCTATTCCTAGACCCGGAATCCCAAACGGACATCAACCTCACTGATATGCACTTCAACCCCAAATTCATGAAATCCTTCTAAAATGCTAACTTCCATAATATACGCCGAAACGCTCCTGGATTATCTAAAACCCGATCCGGACATATACCCAAGTCCGAAATCATCATACGAACCTGCTAGAACCTTCAAATCCTGATTCGGAGATCGTTTACTCAAAATTTCAATCTTAGTTGATTTCTCCAACTTAAGGCTTCTGAAATGAGAATTTCCTTTCCAAATCAATTCTAAACTTCTTGGAATTCAATTCTGCCCACGCCCATGTGTCATAATACCTGAAACAAAGCTGCTCACGACTTCAAACCACTGAACGACGCTCTAGAACTCAAAACGACCGGTCGAGTCGTTACAACACGGTAATGATGCCAAGTTATAGATAACAACTAACGATCCAATTCTGTATATTTGACAAAGTCTTGAGCATATCGATCAGCTCAACAAGCAAGTGGATGACGTTCGGGCCGAGGTCGATGTCTTCAAAGAGAAAATGGACATTTTGGCTGCCATGAAGGATGTCGTTCAGGCTAGTTGGAATCGGCCGAGGCTCAACTTCAATCTGAGAAAAAGAAGAACTCGATGCAATCTGAGAAGATCAAGGATCTCCAGTCCAGCTAGACTCGGCCCGTGGCAAACTCGAGGAGGCCAAATCTGAGGCGGTTAAGGCCGACATCCAGGCCGATGAAAAGGTGGCCCAGTTCAAAGATGATGTCACGGACATTCAAACCAAAGCCAGGAGCATGATTGATCATGCGAAATGGAAAGCTTAGAGGGATGCCTTAGAAGATGCTCAAGCCCAAGGTTTTGATATCCTGGCTGAGGTCGATAACGCCCGAGCAGAAGAAAATTGAGCTCGGAGGTTGGCCTTTCCTGAAGATGACTCCGATGAGCAAGAAGAGTATCTTAAGGATGAGGACGCCATTTTCGACGAGGACCAAGCTCCGTAGGCCTTAGTGTTTTGTTATTTTTTTTTGCTTTTATTTTTTCTTTGGGGCCACTTTCGGGCCGTTTGTAAAGGACTTTGATATGCTTCCCCAGTAAATGATTTTGACATATATATAAGAAATTTTTCTTTCTTTCTGTCTTGTCTTTACCTCAACTTTGCCTTATGAAAGTTTTTGTTTTTTTATGCCTTATGAGATTGTAGTCATAGGTTCGAGGCTTAGGCAATTTAACCAAAACCGAACTAGTGTCGAGTGAGTACTTGCTCGAACTCGAAGTAGGGTAACCCTTATGTTTTAATTGAGTGATGATGATCTCTCGAACTCAAAACAAAAGATCGCTCTTAGGCTTTTGTATTAGGCCGATGTGACCTTTGTAAGGAGAATGACTTTTTTTCCTTTTCGGCATGAAAGGTTTATTGTTAGTTATATAAAATTTGTTATGACTTATCATAAATAAGGAATTTCTCGGGAGTTCGAACAATTTCATGCCCATTAGGATTTTCGAGGCTTGATATTGTCGAAGCCCTTTGTAATGTTTTGTAATGCCTTAGCACGAAATAATAAATTGTTTGAGAGTTCGAATAATTTTTTTACCCATTAGGGTTTTCGAGGCTTAATATTATCGAAGCCTTTTGTAATTTTGCTGAGGGTAGCCTTTTTTATCTGGTTTATAAGAATATTCGAATGCCTGTTTTATTATGGAATTCGGACGTCTCCGAACCGTGTCAATTCGGCCGTAGGATTTTTAGTTTGGGATTTGCCTCTTGGGCTTATTTTCCCATTTTACTTTGATCTTTCCCGAAATATCAGTCCTCGAGTGGGTGGTCGTGGCCTATAAAAATCGAGGGCTGCCTTTAAGGTCTTACAATCTCGAAGTTTTGATAATTCGAACTCGTCTAATTTTTGGACGACACTCCCCGAGTGTGGGGTTAGTTGTTCGAGCTTCAGCTATCATCGACCCTTAAGCCTGTTCTCACAATAGATCGAGAGTACGAAATTGTAAATTAAATTTTTCTAAGGCATGAGATATTTGGTGTTGATACCCAATTTTTCCCATGTATATTATGTAAATACATATATACTTTCAAAATAGTGCATGAGCACCAACCATCATTTTGCCATAATTTTTCATAATTTTTAAAGATCTTTAAATCAATTTATTCCCATGTTTTATTATATAAATAATTATTAATTGCATTATAAAATTTTTAGCATAATAGCCCATATGTATGCATAATTACATTATTTATACAGAAAATGACTTTTTATATTTTTATAATGTTAAGTGATTATTTTAAATCACTTTTTATGAAAAAGTGATATTTTTTTATTTATTAATTATTTTTTATAAATTATTTATTTGTTAAAATGGGTATTTAAAATCTAGCCCCTAAAATCCCCATTTCCGGATTTAACCCAACACCCTTACTAGCCCAAGACCTATTAGCCCAATCCCCATACCCATTTAAAACACCCAAGCCAGGACCCTTCTAATTGTGACCGTTGATCTCTAAAGATCAATGGTCCATATCTAATTCCCCCTTCTTAACTATACCAAACCCCAACCCTAACTCATTTACCTCTTCACCCGCCACCCTTAAACTCTCATACTCCCCTTATCTCTCCGTCAAACCCTAGCGCCATCACTCTCAATCCTCTTCGATTCCGGCTCAATTATGGAATCAATCCATGATTTGCTTACCTATTTTGTAATATTCTGCCCTTATACGCATGTCGTTGACATCACTTGGTTCTTGCCCTATTTTTGGCAAGAATTACCTCAATAACGGGTAGATTCACCCTGATTTTATGAAGATCTGGATGATTTTCCTGTATTGGTAAAAAAGAGTTTCACACGTAAGACAACTTTTGACAACTCAGCCAGTCACGTGGACACAGGAAAACGCGACAACTGGATGTGATTCTTTGAAGAGGTACAGTACAAAGAGGCACAATTCAGTAAACCCACAAACTTATCAGCTACGGGAAACTCAACTTGATCAAAACGGGTGAGAGGCACGATCAAAATGAATCTAGACAAAGCTACGGGCAGACTCAAGGACCCACAATTGATTACTCAAATGTTTTAAAACCGAACCCCAATTACCGTTATCCTTTGTAACACCTCATTAATATCATAATTAGTCATTAATGAGTAACCATAAAAAGAGTCGCACGTTATAAGAATCTCCTATATAAGGGAAGGGAATACAACTTGTAAAGGCATCTGATTCTCGAATACAATCAACTTTGATTTTTTATATTTATGCAATATTGTCTATTATTCATTTTTCTCCATTACCTTGATTATCAGTAACCCGTATTCATCTTAAAAATAAGCTTTAGTCAAAGGGTCTAATTCTTTGGTTAAACAAATTGGTTCCGTTACCGGGAATCTGATAATCTTTGTTTACTTTTCAAGTGATATCCTCTGAATTATGTCAAACCCCAATGA
>ML410967.1:1705-40058 GCA_005239525.1 Nicotiana knightiana | reverse complement strand
TGATGCGTGGCTAGAATTCATGATTTTAAGCATTATATACCTTGCATTTTATGTGCTTTAATGATAAAATACACGTCGTATGTGCCTAATGGGGTTTATTTTATGTGTTGGTGAATTGGAAATGGAAACGGGGCTAAACAGATGCAAATACGTCGAAAAATACACGAAAGGGGACACCGGGCGATAGCCGGGCGACAGAGCCAAACAGCCTGACCCAGCCTGGCCTTAGCCAGGCGTTAGAGCCCAAACGCCAGGGGGTGCCTGGCGTTAGCCAGGCGTTTGGGCTGAAACGCCAGGGTCCCCAGTCGGCCAGAAACCGAGTTTTGACGGGTTTAAAGTGTTTCCAAGTTAGAATAGAAGTCTTTTACACGTTTAGGGTTCATCCTAAACATATAAATAGATCCAAAAACATCACATTGAGGGGCTTTTGACGGAGGATTGATGTGGAGGAACACACCACGTTGAAAGAGGATTCTACTTAGTTTTTCTTCTCTTCTCTTCTTTTAGTTTTATAGTTTATTAGTTCTAGAGTTTTTGGGTGTTACATGAACGTTGTAGTTGAAGCTTGAATTATTCTTATTGTTTTATCTTAATTGGTTTGTTTATTCAATCTTGCGCTTAATTATTTAATTGCTTGATCACCAATTGAATACTATCTACGAATCTAGGGTTGAACTCGGGAGAGGGAATTCTAGATTGCATATAAGATTGGGTAGAGCAAGATCTTAACCCTTCAGGGGAGCGGATTTGCGGTTAGGATAGGAATATACCTAATCGCCTTGCTTGGTTATTATACGGGAATTATTAATGCGTTCTTGTTAATCCTGATTCCATAGGAATATAGGCATTAGGTTAGCTTGAATAGGCGAGTTGTACTTCGGGAGAAGGCTACGAGCAATATTAACCCCGCCAATCAATAAACCGNTTAGTTTAGTTGATAGTTAATCACAAGTCCCTGTGGGTACGATATCTGGACTTAAAATCCTATATTACTTGTCGACCACGTACACTTGCGTGTGCATTGGGAAATCAACCAACAATTGGGCAATTGTTGTCCGATTTTAGTGTTCTTGGTATGCGTAGAATCATGGGAAGACGAGGATTCTAGGGATGTAAAAATTATTGGATTCAGAGATGTGGGCCCGGGGCTCGGGTTTGGCCAAATTTTGAGATTTTTGATTTAATTGATAATTTTCGATTGGGTTGTGTTCCTTGAGTGTATATTGATGATGTTAAACTGGTTTTCGCTAGATTCGGAGCAATCGAGAGCCAATTTGAGGGGCAGAGGCATAGTGAACAAGTGTCGCAGCGCGGTAGATGTAAGTAATGGTCTTAAATCGTGTCTCAGGGTATGGAAGTCCGGACTGCATTATTTTCTCACTGAATTTGGGATGGCGCACATGTCGGATGAAGAATACGTGGCGCGCACTGATTTTTTGATTGGACTAGGTCCACCCCTCGGCAACTGATGGGTTGCATATTTACTCCAAACCTTATGTTAAATTATTTTCTAAATATTTGTGAAATACTTGGGCTATAAGCCATATTTGGGGCCTCGTGCCGATCTGTTTAGACCCCTTTGAGTGCTTTTTACTGTTCTTTTCCTCACTATTTGTTGATGATTTAACTCAGCATCATTGTGCATACTATTTAATTTGAAACTCAGCATGATTTATGCCACTTTGATATTTAAACAGATGTTTTGGGTCGAGTACCCTGTTTTTACTTATTCGCCCGAGGGGCCTTTCGAGTGGTTCGGCTGAGTGTGGCCGAGTGCCAGAGTGATGGTGAGGTGCTAACTGAGGCTGAGGGCCCGATTGTGAGGATATTTATGATATGGACAGGTCGATATCCTGAGAATGATTGATGCCATGACTTGGATATTTATTTAGTGCTTGGGCTGAATAAGACCCTCCGAAGACGGAGTCTGTACACATCGACATTGAGCGCAGGTACCTACTGAGTGCGAGTGTCGAGTGCCGAGTTTTGAGTAATTGGGAGGCATGAGTGACTGTGAGGTGCTTAGTGATTGTGAGGTGCTGAGTGACTGATTATGAGTGATTGTGAGGCATGCCCGTGGGGCTGATTATGATACATGTTTTGCCCGAGGGTCTGATTATGATATATATTTTGCCCGAGGGGCTACTTATGATTTTACTACTTTTACACTGAGTTATGAAATATGTTTTGCCCGAGGGGCTACTGATGATTTACTACTCACACTCTGCACTTATGAAATATGTTTTGCCCGAGGGGCCTCTATATGATTCATTTTGTTTTTATACTAAACCTTTCAGTTGAAGTTGTTGAAAAATATACGTTCCTTAAAGGATTTTTCTGAAGATGATTTGAGACATGATGATTTCACATATCTATGTTATACTATTGGAAAGAAACGTTGTGCCTCTTGTGATTTGATTACATTGATTTTATGTGTTTTTTGCTGCTCAGACCTGATTTATTTTCATTACTACTGAATTGGCGTACTCAAAATACTCCCTGCACCTTGTGTGCAGGTTCAGGTGTTAGGGCAGGGTGAGTTGTCTATCTGTTCCAGAGATCCTCGGTGGTTTGCAAGGTGGTTACATGCGTCCGCAGTCCTGCTCCCGCTCTTGTTTAATATTGTAGAATTTATCTTTTGTTGAGTTGTATATTTATGTAGATGCTCATGACTAGTGACTCCGGGTTCTCAGGGGTTGTATTTAAATGTTCTCTAGAGATTTAATTGTGTATAAATGATAAATGAAACTTTTATCGGAGATCAATATAATAAAGAGGTAAATGGGAGTTTATTATGATTTGAGTGAAGTTCTGGATGGCCTAGTTCCATGATAGGCATCATCACGACTGGCCTGGATTTGGGGTCGTGACACCCATCTCATGTATTGGACTTCAGTTCGGTTCAGCTTAAGGGTGATATGTCTTGTGAGGTAGAGCCAATAGCTATTTTGGGTTGCCAGGTCAGAACGTTAAGGTCTAAGGATATAACTTCAGTAAAAGTGCAGTGGAGAGGGTAGCCAGTGAAGGAGGCCACCTGTGGGATAGAGCGGGAGATGCAGAGCAGATACCCCCACCTATTTGAGGCTCCAGATATGTTTCTACACCCGGTCGAGGATGAAAGTTTGTTTAAGATGGGGAGAATGTAACGACCCGACTGGTCGTTCCGAGAGTTTAGCCCTGTTTTCTTTCCATTTCTGCTTCATTCTTGTTGGTTGAGCTCTTTTGTGTTGCGTTGGGTTGATCGATCTGGGTTAGGGTTGGTTGTGGTGAGAAATGAGACACTTAGTCTCTTTGATTGGTGATTTAGTTTGAAAAGTCAACCGGAAGATGATTTGTAGGTAAATGATCTCAGGATTGGGATTTCGTGGCTTGGATAGTTTCATTAGGTGATTTGGGAGTTAGGAGTGTGTTCGGAGGTCCGCAGTAGAATTAGGCTTGAATTGGAGAAATTGAATTTTTGGCGATTACTGGTCGGCAGTGGAAAATTAGCTATCGATTCGGAATGGAATTTTGGAAGTTTTAACAGGTTTGTAGTGTCATTTGTGATGTGCGTGCAAATTTTCAGGTCGTTCGGACGTGGTTTGGGTGGTTTCGGCATCATTGGCGAATTTCGGATGTTTAGAAATCCTTAGTCTTGAATTTGGATTCGATTTGGTGTTTTATAGTTATTTTGAGCGTTTCAAGGGTTCAACTAGGTTGGTATATTGATATACGACTTGTTGGTGTTTTTGGTTGAGGCCCCGAGGGGCTCGGGATTGATATCGGATGATTTCGGGAGGTTTGAAGTTGGGAATAAAATTTGCAACAAAGGGCTGCTGGTGCAGGTCTTCTGGTGTGGCCGCACCTGCAGACGGGGAGCCGGAGGTGCGAAGGTGCAGGTGCGGAAAGCCTTGCGCAGATGCGAAAAAGAGGAACCTGGCTTGGGAGTGCAGGTGCGAAAGTAGGGCCACACCTGCCGGCCCGCAGATGCGTGATGAGGACCGCAGATGCAGAATTTTTGCTTAAGTGAGATTCCGCACCTACAAGGGATTTTCCGCTGGTGCGGAGTTTTTGTCACAGGTGCGATATAGCTGGGCAAAACCTATATAAGGTTGCCTTCGCGAAGTTCTCTCATTTTTTCACCATTTTTTACGGATTTTTTGAGCTTTGAGCAAGGATTTTATGGGGGAATCAAGTGTATTCAGTGAGGAAAGCTACATGGACTTTGTATCTTGTGTTTATGGCAATTATCCCATTTTTAATCATGTTTTAGTGGTGAATTGGAAGATTAAGGGCTTGAAACTTGAGAGTTTAAATTAGGGAATTGAGGGGCCATTTGGGGTCCGATTTTGCTGTATTTGGAATGCATGAACTCGTGAGAGTGCAAGGATTCTAGTTTTGTGATTTTTATCGGAATCCGAGTCGTGGGCCCGGGGATCGGGTTTGGCCAATTTCGGGATTTACGATGTAAATTGGATATTTTCGAGTGGACTTTGTCCCTTTAGCGTATTTTGATGATATGAATCTTTTTTGGCTAGATTCGGAGTGCGCTGAGGCCGAGTCGAGAAGCAAAGGCATCGTGGGGTAGTTTTCGTCCGGTTTGAGGTAAGTGACGAACGTATATCTTGACCTGAGGGTATGAAACCCCAGTATTTTATATTGTTTTGATAAATGAGGTGACGCACATGTGGGTGACAGGCGTGTGGGCGTGCACCGGTAGGGGATTGTGACTTGGTCTGTCCCATAGCGACTATTAAGTTACTTATTTGAATTGAAATCACGTGATACTCCGTATTTTAAAGATTTACACTATATTTGGGTTTTATGCCATGTTTGGGGTCTACTGCCGACCTGTTTGCACCCTTAAAGGTATTTTACTACTATTTCTCACACTGCTTTTTTGATAGAAAATATGATCTGATTCATGATTTATACTTGTTCATTTTCATTCATGTTTATCACCCTATGTTCAAACAAATGAGAAATGTTTTGGGCTGAGTCCATGTGATTGTGGTGAGAGGCTCGAGTGGTTTGTGAGGGTGATGACTAACCGAGGCCAAGAGTCAGATGTCACGACCCAAAATCCAATAAGGTCGTGATGGAGTCGGACCCTACTGTCAGGCAAGCCAACACTAAATAATTAATAAAATTTTATTTTAAAATTCGTGAAGTCATTCCTTTTTCATTTTCTTAAATAATAATTAGATGAGCTTCCACTGAGTAAACAATAAAATCTTGCAAATTTAAATAGTGAATAAATCCCATAATTACCCCAGAAACCGATGTCACAAGTGCATGAGCAAATTTCTAAGAATTTTACATGTACTACACTACTTGTCCGGAATACAAACTGGACAAGGAAATTAGAAATAAATATAATACATCCGAGGAAGACTGTACCGGCTGCGGGTCGACTCCGGATGGTGCAGCTCTTCTAAGTCTCCAAGTCACTCACATCACTGCGTCAAGTAGGGCCACTATCTATGAATGTACATGTTCAATAAAAATGCACAGCAAGTGTAGCATACGAAAACAACGTGTACTCAGTAAGTATCCTGCCTAACCTCGAAGAGGTAGTGACGAGAGGTCGGATTTGACATTTGCTAGAGATCATTTTGTAATAAAATAAGGGGTAACACAAAGAATGGATATCATAGGCAATTTAATAAGTAATGACATGAAATAGCAACTTCTTTCACATTTAACATTTTAAATCTTGGACATTCAATTGACAACTTATAATTTCAAAGTCAGTAAGAAGGTATAAATCACAGAAAGTACGCAACAATTATCATGCACAAGAAATGCCGAGGGTCGAACGGCGTTGACCAACAATAATAAAATGTGCACTACCGAAGGGTCGAACGGCTCGAACCATAGATGCATCTATTACCCCGCTCCCGAATCGATCATGTGACGCGGTCATATATAATGATAAAGTTACCCTGCTCGCGAATCATACATGAGACTGAGGTACTCATAGATACACATATTCACACATTAATTCACATTTTATCGGGAAAACAGTTCTTCAAGAAGGTGATAAAATTCTCTTTTTAATGGACTCGAAGATAGTATTTAAATCTTTTATGGAAATTCATTTGCCAAGTTTGATAAGGTTTTAAATATTATAAATTTATCAGTAAGGTTACAAGTATGGCAAATAAGACATGCTTTATCGGGAAAACAATTATCCCGGGAAAAATCAATTCTCTTTCTAGATGCTTAAGGAAAATAAACTTCAACCTTCTTAGGTATTCAATTACTAACTCGATAATATTAGCAAAATTTCAAGTACAACAAGTAAAGCATGCTAGTGGTTCCTAGACTACCTAGACACAAGAATGATAGTAGCTACACATGGACTCCCATCACCTTGTGTGTACGTAGCCCCCACAAATAGTAGCACATATTCGATTAGTTACCTATGGGGACAATTCCCCCTCACAAGGTTAGAAAGGAGACTTAACTCGTTCCAGAATATCATAACTAGCTTCCAAGCCCTTATGATGACCCAAATCAATGCACAATTCCCCAAAACTAGCCAAATAACGGACAAACCAATGAAAATATACTCTAATACTTATAACAATTCAAATTATATAATTTCCCAAATCCGCTCGAAAAGTTGGCAAAATTGCCCTCAAGACCACGTGCCCGGATTTCGAAATTTTTCGTAGATAAACTCTACCCAGAGCCTTACTAACTCAAATATATAATTTACTCTAATTTTCATGCTCATATTCGTTGTCAAAATCAAAAAATACACATTCTAGATCTTTCTTCAAAAATCCCAATTTTCATAAAATTTTCATGTTTTAATCCATATCTAATACACGTATTTAACTTGAAATGAGTAAAACCAACTTACCTTGACACAGATGACGAAAAGCCCCACTTGAAGCTCTCCAAAAATTGACCAACCAAGAGAAAAATGGGAAGAAATTTCCCAAATCCCATCTTAAAACACATCACTGACCAGACGATCCTTCTATGCGATCACACTCGCCTCCATGTGATCGCATAAGCCAATCTCAAGAGCCTCCCAAATTCTTCCTCTATGAGATCGGGGACCCTCTAATGCGATCGCATAGAGCAAACCAGCAGCCTCCAAATTCTTCCTCTAAGCGATCGCGGACCCTCTCATGCGATCACATAGAGTAAACAAGAAGCCTCCAAATTCTTACTCTATGCACGGACACTCTCATGCGATCGCATAGAGTAAATTTTTGTTGCACTCACACCAGAAAACCAGCAATCATCACAAGGCAAGAATAGATCGGTTGAACATCTCAAACATGCCCGAGGCCTCCGGAACCTCAACCAAACCTACCAACAAGTCCTAATACCTCATTCGATCTTATTCGAGCCTTGAAATCACATCAAACAACATCAAGATCACGAATCGCAACCCGATTGAAGCGTAATGAACTTAAAACATCAAACTTATATATTCAATGATGAAACCTGTCAAATCACATCCGATTGACCCCAAATTGGGCACAGAAGTCACATTCAACATTATAGACCTGCTCCAACTTTCAGAATCGAATTCCGACCCCGATATCAAAATTTCCACTTCCTGTCGAATTTCTCAAAAACCTTCAAATTTCTATCTTTAGCCAAATGACTTCAAAATAACCTACGGACCTCCGGATTCACTTCCGATCGCGCTCCAAACTCAAGAATCACCATACAAAGCTATTACCAAAATCCAAATCCCAAACGGACATCAATATCAGTGAAGTGCACTTCCACCCAGACTTGTGAAATTTCTTCTAAAATGCTGACTTCTACAATATGCGCTGAAACGCTCCCGGGTCATCCCAAACCAGATCTGAACATACGCCCAAGTCTGAAATCATCAAACGAACCTGCTGGAACCTTCAAATTACTATTCTGAGATCGTTTACTCAAAAATCCAACCTTAGTCGATTCTTCCAATTTAAGGCTTCTAAAATGAGAATGTTCTTTCCACATTGACTCTAAACTTCCCGAAATTCAGTTCCGACCACACCTACAAGTGATAACACCTGAAATGAAGCTGCTCATCGCCTCAAACCACTGAATGACGTGCTGGATCTCAAAACCACCGATCGGGTCGTTACATTCTCTTCGACTTAAACTGTGATGACCCAAAAGGCCATCCCGTATATTCTAGCTAATTCTCTGTTCCGAGGTCGTGAAAAACCACCTTATATATCAGCTCGATTTGTGTGCGCAGTCCGGACGTGTAGCCGGGAACCCTTAAAAATAGATAAAAATGATAATTTTTTATTAGAAATTTGAATAAAGTTGACTTCAGTCAACGTTTTTGGTAAACGGACCCGGACTAGTGATTTGACGGTCCCGGAGGGTCCGTAGGAAAATATGGGACTTGGGTGTATGCCCGGAATCAAATTCCGAGGTCCCAAGTCGGAGAAATGAATTCTTAAAGAAAATTGTTTTCTGAAAAATATAAAGGTTTTTGAAAATGAAATTTCAGGTGAAATCTGTGATATCGCGCCCGTATTATGGTTCTGGAGCCCGGTACAGGTTCGATATGATTTATATTTGTTATTTCTTAAAATTGGTAAGGAACGGACTTAGTTTAACGTGATTCGGACATTAAATGCAAAACTTAATGTTTATATAAGTTTTTGAGGAATTTAATGGATTTTTAGTTTAATTCATCGTTTTAGTGTTGTTTTATGTGGTTTGAAACATCGAGCGAGTCCGTGTTCGGTTATATGACTTTTGTGTGTGGTTGGACAGGGTCCCAGGGGCCTGGGGTACGTTTCAGATGCTCATCAGATGATATTAGAACTTGGAAGACAGCTGAACCATTGCTGGTTCTGGTGTCTCGCACCTGCGATGGACCTTCCGCATGTGCGGACACGCAGGTGTGGTGAGGAGCTCGCAGGTGCGGACATGGCCCAATCCCCCAGTCCTCGCAGGTGCGGTTTGGTTTTCGCAGATGCGGAGCCGCAGGTGCGGTCATTTGACCTCAGGTGCGACCCCAGGTCTTTTAGTGGGTTTTCGCACCTGCGATGGTATTTCTGCAGGAGCGGTCCCAGGGGCGTAGATGTGGATATTGCTGGGCAATTATATCAGATTCGAGGGCTTAAGCCTATTTACACCATTTCGAATTTTGGAGCTCGGGAAGGGAGATTTTTGAAGACCTTTGCACCTGGGTAACTTGGGTAAGTGATTTCTAACTTACATAGACCAATTTCTATGATTCCTAACTTAAATCCGGTCCTTAGAATTCGAATTTGGGTGGAAGATTTGGGAAAAATTTGATAAAATTCGTAGACCAAATTATTGAGTTTTTATTGGGTTTTTGACCTCCGATTTCAGAGATTTTCATATGTTTAGACTCGTGAGTGAATGGGTGTCCATATAATATAATTTTTATCCGATTTCGAGACGTGGGCCCGGGGACCTTTTTGGCAAATTTCATAATTTCACGTATTAGCTTCGAACTTATCAGTTATTTTGTTTCCTTGAGATGATATTTACAATATGCAATCAAATTGTCTAGATTTGGGCCACCCGGAGTTGGGTACTCGTGGAAAGAGCGTGGTATTGAGTTGATTAGCGCAGTGAAGGTAAGTATCTTTTTTAACCTTGGGTGGGGGATCTAGCCCTTAGAATTGAGTCTTCTATATTGATTGTAGTCCGCGTACGCGAGGTGACGAGTGCGTTCTCGGACTTATTTGCAAATAGATTTCCCTTTAGGGATCTTAGGTCCTTATGTTCCCCGTATATGAATTGAACTTGTTATATCTGAATTCATGATTTCCAGTCTCATCTCTTCCTGCTCAAATTAGAATTACTTGCCCAACATTCCTTGTTTATTATTTGATCTTAATTGACTTAAATGAGACTTTGTCTTTCGTACCGTTATACTATATCTTCCATCATACAATGCCTATTTGACTATAACTAGTATAATCTCACCCTAGAATTGTCTAACCAGTAATTGGAATATCTATACATTGGTGGCAAGCATGCCCGTGAGTGGTACATTGTGATTTAAATGATTTTCCTCTTAAGTACTACTTAGGTTTAATTGATGACCGCCCATGTTGATGGTATTATTTGACGCTGCCTATTTACTGAGCATTTGTTCAAACTGAGTTTATTCGGTGAAGCTAACTGTCTAAGTGAGATTGGTTATAGATGATTCCCTTGCCGGGATAATTATCTAATTATTTACATATTTTAAACCTATTGTGCCTTTTAGCCTTTTTCACTTTTAGCTACTTTTAATATTTATGGATTATTCTAAAAGAAGTCACGATGGCGTGCACTTGTCGTTTTTGAACACATTGTAACCACGTCACATGAAATGCACCCACGATTATAACATGTGATTTTTATTATAGTTTGAAGTTAAAGCCGGGGACATGAGTTTCCACACCCGAGTGTAGGGTATGGTTGTTTGAGATAATAATCGATTATTTACTGAATTTTAAACTGAAAGGTATTTTCAACCTAAAGGATATGTAAGAGATTGTTTGAACCTAAATTCATTTAGTCTAAAGGACAAGATGTTTGGGCTATGGCCATTTTTAGCCTAAGTTATTTAACCCTTTCGGCCAATCCTAGTTTTAGGCTATTTTTGTAAGAAGATCAACGCTACGTTACGAAAATAAATCATGTTAACAAGAAAGGGTCTAAAATTACTGATTTACAAATCACACATTCAAAAAGTCAAATAAACACATAGAACATTTACTGAAATAGTTTTATCAACTTCAACTGACCTAAACTCATACTTTTTGATATACACATTGAGTTCTACATATTATTATAAATTCTGGACTCCTAAGAACACGAGATGAATCTGATGAGAAAATACTTTGAATAGCAAATGCATATTTGTATATACTTCAAAATTTCTTAGATCTAAAAGTAGTCATTTTCAGAATTTGAATAGGTATTTGCGGGGTCATTTGGACAAGTCGCAAAATTGTAAGAAAAGATTTAGAAAGGGTGCTTTTGAATTATTCAATCAAATCCGAATACTTAAATGATTAACGTATTGAAGTTTGTATTTAAATTTTAGAATAAATAGCCTTGAGGCTAAGGGATTTTCGCATGTTTTCAAGCCCAATGGATTGTGCCCAGGCTTTTTCAAACCATGACGGGCCATTATCAATAGCTTGGTCCATTTTAAACTGTCCAGAATAGCAATGTTTGAGTCTAGTGTACTCAAAACAAATATGGAGCTAATTATGCACATTTTTTTTTAAAAATTATATGAACACATACATACTGAAAGGAAGGACTGCTAAGACAATATATATTATGTCCAGTCTTATATTACAATGAGTATGAAGAGGTAAGTATGAGTAAATTACAGCGTGAAACGAAATTACAGCTTCTACTAAAAATACTTTTTTTCTAGATAAAAGAGAACTGAAAATTAAAGCTTCTAAACTGGCTGCTCAAATTTGGGTTCTATATGACTATGCACTTGTGCCTCCATTGCAATTTTTGAGCACCCAAATAAGCAGGTGTGTTATGCATCCTTCAGAGCAAATATGACCATTAAAGAGGACATGTTTGACTCTACTGGTGTTATACTACATAATACTTTTAAAAATAGAACTTTTTTATGCCTTCTTCCTGGAATGAATCTGACCATGATTAAGGCCAGATTCAACTTCAGTAATGCCCCACCTATTAGACACTTAGCTTTTACCCTATATACACAACAAACTTCAGCAAGTATTCACACAAAGATTTTGACTATTCTAGGCATGTAAATCTGACCATTTTGGGGTTCAGATTCCCTGCCTTAATGCCCTTTTCAACCATACACTTTGTACCATTAATGGGAAATTTCAGTAAGCAACTAATGTTTGTGCACTACTATGGGGTGAATCTAGCCATTAGAAGGTCAAATTCATCTACCCTAGTGCAGATTATCTAAGAAAACATTCAGCTCATTTTTATTGACACTAACAACACAAAATTCATGTATTTATAGTCTAAAATCAACAAGAATTAAGCAGTACTAAGCTGATGCCAACAAAAATATTTTCAAAGGGTTCATATACATCAAAGATAGCACCTACTCAAGTTCATCTACCCATAAACTAACTAGCATGTTAAGCATACCAGTAAATATCTGAACCTCATATTTTAGATTTTTCATACAAGCAGAAGAAAGAAGTTTCAATTACAAAATAGCAGGTTTACACATAAAATGGAAAACAAAGGTTCAGAACTGGAAATTTCATTAAGAGTGAGCAGTTACATACCTTTTTGAAGAGAAAAGTAACAAAACGTGACAAAATAAAGGTCAGGCAAAGAGGGAGATCAGCAAGAACAAGAAAATCGAGCAGCAACAAACAACAAAACCAAAATTAAAACAACCCCAGCATGAAATTAACCCATAAGTTTAAAGTGTGAATACTTAAAGTTCTCCAAAATCAGAATACCAAAAGAAGAACAAAAGATGAGAACCAAACAATATACTGATTAATTTTGTTCAAAGGAGATCAAATATTTCTCTTTGTTTTCTACTAATATTTTTGAAATTTGTTTGTGAGCAGCAACTGCTATGATTTTCTTTGTTTTCAGATGTTTTTCCAGTAGTAAAAGTCTATTTTTTTCAGTAGTAAAAGTGTTTTTAGTGGTAAAAAATGTGTGTATTTATAGGGGGATTTGGGATAGGAAATGCTTAGCATATTCCCTATCCAATAAGCTGAAAATAGTACAAATGCAGCTGTCACCATTATCTTTTGGGACAACTGCCCTATTCTAGAAGATTCCCAGCCCTTACAATTATTTTTTTACCCCCTAAAAATCTTATTTGTTGACTCGAGAATGTTCTTGGGTTGTTACACCCAAGATTCCCTAAACTAAAATACTAAACTACCCCTTAAGGTCCCTAGAATTACCCTTTAGGTAACTAATGTTAAGGTTGATTGGGGTTACTTATTAACTTGGGTTAGTTGATCCTAATTAGTTACTTTAGTTAATTAAACTTAATTATCTATTCTTAATTAGGATTAAGACTTAGTTTGCTATTACAAAGTCATCACTTGAACTAGGTTAACCTTGATTTGGGATTGAGTTATTAATTAAAGGACCTTATGTGGCTATTTAATTGTTCTAGGACTTATATAAAAGAAGGGATTTATCTTTTTTAGAAATTAGGACTTAGTTAATTAAGGGACTTAATTCCTAACTGATTTTAGACTTGTTTAGGAATTAAGTTAATTAGGTGTTGGCTAATTCTAACTTAGTAAGTCATACTAAACCCTTAATGAAATTAGAGGTCTAGTCTCTCTTAGGAAGTTAGGTTAGATAATTAGCTTAATTAGTTAATTAGGTTTTTAGAGTTAGTTTAGTTATCTTAGTTTTAAAAGGTGTATCGAATTAATTGAGTATAATTACCTCCCTAATTAACAGTTACTTAATTAGTATAATAATTACCTGCCTAGTGAAGGTGTTCTGGAAAACTAGGCATGAGTAAAGCTAAACATTTGTTTTAACAAGTGAAAGCATCTAATAAGTTGATGATAATTAGCAGAAAACCTTAACGACTACACATGGTTTCAAATAGTCAAGAAACAATGCCTAACATGTTAAATACTGAATCAACAAATTGAGGCAGTGCGGATTGAAGAAAACACAATCACGCATACACACAGTGACAAATCGAACTATGCCGATAATCATGGTTGTCAAGAAAACTAGACGAGAAGAGTTAACCAAAAATATTCTTATCAAAAATATAATCAGAGCTTAACTAATCAGAGAGACAAAGCATGAACAATGAAAGAAAACAGTGAAAAAGAAACAAAACCTAGACCTAAAACAGTAACAAGAACAGTGGTTATCAAAAATAAAATATTCATGATTTTGGCTTAAGAACAAGAAACAAATAGCAGGGAAGAGGGAAATATCGGCTCGAGGGGTTTGGAAATGACCCAAACCCGCATGAAATGATAGCTCTCAACAAGAGCCGTCGATTCATGTAGGTGTGAGCCATTGGGAGCCTTCAATCCAGTAGGGACAGGTTCTTATGGTTTTTAGGTTCCTAGATTTGAAATTACTCAAAACTGAGTGATTTTTTGGGGAAAATAATAGTGGGACGGGGTTAAGGATGTGAAGGAGGTTGTAGGGTAGAAGTTTGGGGTTGATTAGCGGAGCTCCGCCGTCGGTGGGCGATTTCCGGTCGGCGGAGCATGGTGAGGTTAGAGAGGGAGGATAGAGACAGTCTTTTAGGGGTGTTAGACTTAGGTTCGTGTGGGGTGGGGGGGGGGGTAACGTTTGGACATTTAAATGTTGGGAGGTTAAGGGTTCCTAACCGTTTCATCAAACTCAATCAACGGCTGGGATTGTTTTTTGACTAAACGGGGTCGTTTTGGTCACATGGGGGCTAGTCGAGTTAGCAGGGTTATGGGCTGGGTGTAGTGTTAGTTTTTGGGCCTGGGCAAGTTAGCCTATGTCCTATTTTAATACTCTATGGTTAATTGAACTTAAATTAATTTAACTAACACTAACCCTAATTAAATTTAAAAAATGTAATAATTAATTTGACCTTATTTTCGTCTTATTATAGACTAATTAAGAATGGAAAACAATTAATTTTATACTCCTAATTAAATCTATGATTTAATGGATAAAATGATTAATTTTAGTAATTAGTTGTTAAAACTACATTACATCAAATAACCATTGTTTGTCTATTATGTAATTAAGTTAATTACAAATAATAAATTCATAATTCTTTGATAATAGTGATGCAGTTTTAATAATTTTAAAAGATGAATTATAAATATGCAAATGCAAACAATTAACAATTAATCACTAAAATTCAACAAAATTTGTAACATTAATTTATTGTATTGAATTTTGTATGAGTATATGGTGGGCGAAAAATTACGTGCTCACAGCTGCCCCTCTTTTCTCGGAAACACGAAGAGTTTCCGGGAAGAGACAAAGTGAGCAATCATGAACGACTTTACCGAATCGCATACTCTATGTGAAGCGTTTGGAAAAGTTTGACCGAACCCTGCTTCACAGGTTGCCTACATATCCTTGGCTATAAAGTGATCAGGTCAGTGTAGTTCTGGGTGTTTTGGTAGCTGAGACTACCGGGAAGCTATGATTTCACTAATGTTGCTGTTGTTACTGCTGCTGAGCTCCTTATTACACTAAAGTAGCAAAAAATGAAAAGATTAAACTAGACCTATCAACTATGAGTTACAAGAGTCCTATCTATTAGTCTTCTGAAGCCTGGTCTTGAGTCTTGGCTGCTTTTATACAGACTTGATTCGGACTTTGATGCTTGTTATTTGTAGGTGCTGGCTCAATCTTTTCAGCATTTTCGGGTCAATAAGGGACATGCACCGCTTATGACTTCAATCTTACCTTCAGTGGTTTCATATTTTCCGCCTTTGTACTTTGGGGTTCAACTCTTTTCTTTTCTTCTTTCCTTTTATTCTGAATTGAGACGTCTTCTTTTGGTCGTCTCGAATCCATTGTCCTAAATTGTAATATGCGCAAAATAAAAAACAAACGAGCGAAATTTTCTGCCCCAGTTTTCACCAGTAAAATTTCTCGAGTTATTGTAATAAATCTATGCTACTTTATTATTGAAAGCAATGAAAAGTAGGGAATTGTGTACCCGTAGTGAATACAGACTAGGGGGTGGATACCCTATGCCTAAAAGTAAAATCAACTAGGGAGTGGAGACCCTCTGCTGGAAAGAAAACTAGGGAGTGGAGACCCTATTTCTAAAAATAAAATCAACTAAGGATTGGAGAACCTATATTGGAATGAAGACTAGGGAGTGGATGCCCTATGTCCAAAAATAAAATCAACTAGGGATTGGAGACCCTATATTGGAAAGAAGACTAGGGAGTGGAGACCCTATGTCTAAAAATAAAATCAACTAGGGATTGGAGACCCTATGTTGGAAAGAGGACTAGGGAGTGGAGACCCTATGTTGGAAAGACGACTAGGGAGTGGAGACCCTATGTCTAAAAATAAAATCAAATAGGGATTCGAGGCCCTATGTTGGAAAGAAGACTAGGGAGTGGAGATCCTATGTCTAAAAATAAAATCAACTAGTGTTGGAGACCCTATGTTGGAAAGAAGACTAGGGAGTGGAAACCCTATTGTCCAAAAATAAAATCAACTAGGGATTGGAGACCCTATGTTGGAAATAAGACTAGGGAGTGGAGACCCTATGCCTTAAAGTAAAATCAACAAGGGAGTGGAGACCCTCTGCTGGAAAGAAAACTAGGGAGTGGAGACCCTATTTCTAAAAATAAAATCAACTAGTGTTGGAGACCCTATGTTGGAAAGAAGACTAGGGAGTGGAAACCCTATTGTCTAAAAATAAAACCAACTAGGGATTGGAAACCCTATAATGGAAAGAAGACTAGGGAGTGGAGACCCTATGTCTAAAAATAAATCAACTAGGGATTGGAGACCCTATGTTGGAAAGAGGACTAGGGAGTGGAGACCCTATGTTGGAAAGAAGACTAGGGAGTGGAGACCCTATGTCTAAAAATAAAATCGACTAGGGATTGAAGACCCTATGTTGGAAAGAAGACTAGGGAGTGGAGACCCTATGTCTAAAAATAAAATCAAATAGGGATTGGAGATCCTATGTTGGAAAGAAGACTAGGGAGTGGAGATCGTATGTCTAAAAATAAAATCAACTAGTGTTGGAGAGCCTATGTTGGAAAGAAGACTAGGGAGTGGAAACCCTATTGTCTAAAAATAAAATCAACTACGGATTGGAGACCCTATGTTGGAAAGAACACTAGGGAGTGGAGACCCTATGTCTAAAAATAAAATCGACTAGGGATTGAAGACCCTATGTTGGAAAGAAGACTAGGGAGTGGAGACCCTATGTCTAAAACTAAAATCAACTAGGAATTGGAGACCCTATGTTGGAAAAGACTGACAGGTTATGTTGTCGTCAAGAAAGATCAAAGGGTTATGCCGGTGTCTGGGGGAGGATCAACGGGTTATGCCGTTGTCAAGAAAAGAGACCACCTGGTTATGCTAGTGTCTGGAAATGATCAACAAGTTATGTTGTTGTCAGGAAAAGAAAAGATCACCAGGTTATGCTGGTGTCTAGAAAGGTCAACATATTATGTTGTTACTTGGGGAAAAGAGATCACTGGGTTATGCCAGTGTCTGGAGAAGAAAAGATCACCATGTTATGTTTGTGTCTGGAAAGGTCAACAGGTTATGCTGCTGCCTGGGGCGATCAGTAGGTTATGCCGGTGTCTGGAGATGATCAACAGGTTATGTTATTGTCAAGAAAAGGAAAGATCACCAGGTTATGCCGGTGTCTGGGAAGGTCAACAAGTTATGTTGTTGCCTGGAAGAAGAGATCACTGGGTTATGCCAGTGTCTGGAGATGATCATAAAGTTATGATGATGTCAAGAAAAGGAAAGATCACCAGGTTATGGTGGTGTCTGGGAAGGTCAATAGGTTATGATGTTGCCCGGAAGAAGAGATCAATGGGTTATGCTAGTGTATGGAAAACAAAAGATCACCATGTTATGCGTGTGTCTGTAAAGGTCAACAGGTTATGTCGTTGCTTGAAAAAGAGATCATTGGGTTATGCCAGTGTCTAGAAATGATCAACAGGTTATGTTGTTGTCAGGAAAAGAAAAGATCACCAGGTTATGCGGGTGTCTGGAAAGGTCAACGGGTCATGATATTGCCTGAAAAATAGATCATTGGGTTATGCCAGTGTCTGGAAATGATCAACAGGTTATGCTGATGTCAGGAAAGAAAAGATCACCACGTTATGATGGTGTCTGCTAGGGAGTGGGATCCTATGTTGGCATCAACTAAGCAATGAAATGTCCTTAGTTGGAAAGGGTTTGGTTAGGGATTGGAGACCCTATGCTACTTTAGGTTTGAATCGTTTTCAACTTCATTTCTTCTTTGTTTTCTTTTTCTTTTCTTTTTATATTTTTTTATTATTTTATTTTTTTTTATTTTTTTATTCTCTTTTCATGCATGCGGGAAAGGATTTTTTGGAGGAAACTTCCCTTTTTTGGAGGCATGCTGCAGAGATCCTTCTAGCCCTTGCGTAATTTCTTTTGGTTGCACCTCCTTGTTGCACGGTTGCCTTCGAGTTACACCTGTTTCAGATTTTCAAACAAAGAACAATTTTTTAGTTTGAAAAGGTGGTTGATTTTGCGGCCTTGATTTTCAACTGCTTTATCTCAGTTCTTTTGATGAAGATCTCAACCACTTGCTTGCTGGGGATTTGGTTTCATCTCAAATCCCGGGGCCCTTGGCTTTCCACATTTTACCATCCCGATCGGTCACGTGGGACCCAACATTTTATTTTTGCCTTTGTAGGCCTTTCACTTGCTTTTTCTTTTGGATTTCCAGAGTAGCAGGGGGAATTCCCATCCTATAAATCAGTCTTGCCATCGTATCTTTGCCATGGTTTAGGAATAGAGTTAGACAGAAAGGGATTCAAAAGAAAATAAATGACAGAATGGAAAATGAATTTAATAATGAGGTATCCCTTTCGGGGAAAGGAAAGAACGACTTATCTAGATAGCATGCGGACTTCGATGAACATGACATGCTTCTTGGACTGGATACCTGATCTGTGTAAACCATCTGACTCTCAGAAATTCATCACAAATATCACCTCGAGATTGAGAAACCTTGCCCCGGACTGTGTCCATGTCAGTGACCCATTATCCTTTTTGATCAGTGGCGCCCTTTGCGGGTTTCGCCAACTGACCTCTCTCATTTCTCTTATCACCGTCGCCTTGTAGTGCTCTTTGCGAGTTTTCACTAACAAGACTCTCTCATTTTAATTCTCTTCTTACCGTCGGCTTACAGTGCCCGTGTGGGTTTTCACTGTTAAGGCTCTCTCATTTTCTTGTATTAGATCCAACACTGTATCCTTCAACTTTTGACATTTTTGCCGATTGATCGAAAGGACTTGAAACCTCCCATATAACATCTGCCCTAGCTTAAAATCTTGAGGAAATGTGGGATTTTATTTTTGTGTGAAGGAACCCCAGAGAGAGGCTGCCTACGTATCCTTTCGGAATCAAGTCAAACGTAGTTCAGGGAAACATTTTTGTTTTTGTTTTGATGAATTTTTTTTATAGAATAATAACACTTTCAGGTTCCCAAAGAGGTTAATCAAAGAAACGTAATCGGCTCAAAAGGGTTTTTAAAAGTTGATAGTGTTGGGGGTAGCGTTAATTAAAGCCTTTATCATTTCGATAGGGAGAACCAACATTACGAAAAGGTCAAACATAATACCTTTTGACTCCGTCTACATTGACAGCCATTTCGGGGTCGTTTCCTTCGATGTCCCCTGAGTACAATGCTCTTTTTGGTAGTAGTTTCCTTATAATGTATGGACCTTTCCAATTTGGGGCGAATTTTCCTTTCGCCTCATCATGGTGTGGGAGGATACGTCTCAGGACGAGTTTCCCTACTTCGAAATTCCTAGGTCACACTTTCTTGTTATAAGCGCGGGCCATTCTTTGTTGGTACAACTGCCTGTGACAAACTGCGGCCATTCTTTCTCATCAATCAGAGTTAAATGTTCCAGTCGGTTTTTGACCCACTCATCATATTCAATTTCATCTTCGACAATGATCCGAAGGGAGGGAATTTAATCTTCCGTAGGTATTACGGCTTCAATGTCGTAAACAAATAGATAAGGTGTAGCTCCAATCGATGTGCGCACGGTTGTGCGATATCCCAATAATGCAAAAAGGAAATTTCTCGTGCCATTGTCTAGAACTTTGAATCAATTTTCTGAGGATTTTCTTGATGTTTTTATTTGCTTCTTCAACGGTGCCATTAGCTTTGGGCCGGTAAGAGGTGGAGTTATGGTGTGTGATTTGAAATTGTTCACATACCTCCCTCATCAAATGACTATTGAGATTTGTAGCATTATCAGTGATGATGGTCTTCGGAATGCCAAAGCGACAGATAATGTTGGAATGCAAAAAATCCAACACTGCTTTCTTATTGACGACTTTGAACGTGACTGCCTTGACCCATTTTGTGAAATAGTCAATAGCAACTAACATGGCGTGTCCATTCGAGGCTCTCGGCTCGATCGGCTCAATGACATCCATTCCCCAGGCAATGAATGGCCATAGTGCTGACATGGCGTGTAACTCTAAAGGCGGCGCATGGATCAAGTCGCCGTGTATTTGGCATTGATGGCACCTCTGGACAAAGATGAAACAATCTTTTTCCATAGTCATCCAGTAATATCCCGCCCACAGGATTTTCTTGGCGAGGACTCCTGAGTGTACCTCATTCATAATCTTTTCGGCTTCTTTGGAATTCACCCACCTTAATAGATTCAAATTGGGGGTCCTTTTATAAAAAAAATTCCCCACATAGGAAGAAACTGCTGGCGAGCCTTCTGATGGCTCTCCTTTGGTCCCCATTGGCCTGCTCCGGGTATTCTTTTGTTTTCAAGAAACTTTTGATATCATCATACCATGGTTGGACATCAGGATCTATTTCGACCGTGTTACAATAACCATGTCTTTCCCGGATTTGGATCTCTAGAAGGTCAATATGGACATTGCCCGGATATGGCTGCATTGCAACTAAGGTAGCTTCTGCATCAGCTAACTCATTGTGGCATCGAGGAATATACCTTAATTCAATGGCTTTGAATCGTTTGCCAAGATCCTCCACATGTTGTCTATATGTAAGAAGCTTAACATCTTGACTTTCCCACTCCTACTTAGCTTGCTTGATCATCAAGTCAGAATCTCCCATGATCAATATCTCCTCTACGTCCATGTCAATTGCCATGTTCATGCCCATTATGCAGGCTTCATATTCAGTAGTGTTGTTTGTACAGAAGAAATAGAGACGGGCGGTGGCTGGATAGTGTTGTCCCGTGGGCGAAATCAAAATTGCCCCGATCCCAACACCTTTTGCATTTACAGATCTGTCAAAAAACATTTTCCAAGTGTTGGTGTTTTCTGGGATTACCTCGATTGAGTTTACTTCCTCGTCAGAGAAGTAAGTACTTAAAGGTTTATATTCGTCATCGACAGGATTTTTAGCCAGGGGATCCGCCAAGGCTTGAGCTTTCATCGCCGTGGGTGTGACATAGACTATGGCAAACTCGGTGAGCAGGATTCGCCACTTTGCTAATCTTCCGGTGGGCATTGGGTTTTAGAATATGTACATCAAAGGATCAAGCCTAGTGATGAGGTAGGTGGTGTAAGCCATCAAGTAATGTCGAAGCTTCTGAGCAACCCAAGTCAAAGCGCAATAAGTTCTTTCCAACAAGTTGTACTTGGCTTCACAGCTTGTGAATTTTTTGCTCATGTAGTATACAAGTTGTTGCTTCTTACCGGTCACACCATGTTGCCCGAGAACGCACCCAAAAGTGTTTTCCAACACCGTCAAATACAAGTATAGAGGTCTTCCAGGTTTGGGTGGGACCAACACTGGCGGATTAGACAGATACTCTTTGATTTTGTCGAAAGCTTCTTGGCACTCATTCGTCCATTTAATTGTTGCATCTTTCTTCAACAACTTGAATATAGGCTCACACGTGGAGGTTAACTGAGCAATGAACCTCCTGATGCATTCAACCTACCTAGCAAACTCATGACCTCTTTCTTGGTTCTCGGAGGGGGAAAATCCCGAATAGACTTTATCTTTGTCGGATCCAGTTCTATTCCCCGTAGAAAGACTATAAAACCCAACAATTTCACAGACGAAACTCAAAAAACACACTTGGCTGGATTCAATTTTAAGTCATACTTACTCACACGTTCGAAGAATTATCTCAGATGTTTCACATGGTCGTCTTGCGTCCTAGATTTAATAATCACATCATCCATGTATACCTCAATCTCCTGCTGCATCATGTCATGAAAATGTCGATTATAGCCCTCATATAGGTTGCCACGAAGTTCTTTAGGCCAAATGGCATGACCCGGTAACAGTAAGTACCCCAAGGCATGGTGAAGGCCGTTTTCTCTGCATCTTCTTCATCCATCAAAACCTGGTGATACCAGCGTAACAATCTACGAAAGACTGTATCTCATGTTTGGCACAATTGTCAACCAGGATGTGAATGTTTGTAAATGGAAAGTTATCCTTAGGGCTTGCTTTATTCAAATCCCGATAGTCGACGCACACTCGGACTTTCCCGTATTTTTTCGGTACCGGGACAACATTAGCCAACCACGTGGTGTATTGGACCACTTGGATTACTCCAGCTCTGAACTGTTTAGTGATTTCTTCTTTGATCTTGTCACTCATTTCATTTTGAAATTTTCTCTATTTTTGTTGGACAGGCGGACAATCGGGATAGGTTGGCAATTTGTGCACCACCAAATCAACACTCAGTCTGGGAATATCACCATAGGACCAGGCGAACACATCTTTCAATTCTAATAGAAGTTGGATCAAAGCATCGCTAGTCCTTTCATCAGCATAGATACTTATCATGGTTTCTCAAACTTATTCTGAATTACCCAAATTAATCGGTTTGGTTTCGTTTATGTTTGGCTTAGGCTTATTCTCTAATCGTTCAAATTCTCGATTTATCTCCCTAAAAGCCTCACCTTCATCATATTCCAGTTCTTGATTCATTATTTCTTGGTTAGACGGTGTGTCAAGATCTGGGCGTGAAGTCCGCAAGAATTTCATGTTGTTTAAGTCCGCATTATTAGAACTCAAAAGAGAGATAAGAAAAAAATTGCAAAAATATTAGGACGAATAAAGAGAGAGATTTATGGACTATTAAATATTAATTTTATTTCATTAAATTTTTAACATAGGAGGGTTTACATCGGAATATAAAAAGGCAAATAAACTAAAAACACTCGAGTTACACCCTGGAATAACTCGAAGTGCATAAGGATGGCAAGGCTGAACTACTGGGACTCCCGCCTGACTGGGAATGGAGTAGCCTTCCAATTTTGGAGCTTGGCATCAGGCCCCATATATTGCACTTCAGCAGTGCTTGAGCCTTCTCCTGGTTGGACCATATGAGCCTCATACAACATTTGTGTCATTGCTCCGCAAATTTCTTCGACCCTCAAAGCCTCCTCCTCTTCCTCTACGTATTTTGGCTTCACGAATGATTTAGTGATGTGCGGGATTGGATGAGGCAATATTCAACCATCTTTCTTACGTTGGTCAGCCCAGTGTTCATCATCGGGAGTAGCTTGGCCGAAGAACTTCTTACTCGTAGGCAAGGTTATAGGTTCTTTAATGCCTTGAAAGGACACCCAGAGCCTTTTTCCAAGTGTGTACCCGTGTTTAATCATGTTTCTAGCAACCATAGTTGATGCGTTTGATAGGAAGGTTGAGGAAACAGGGTTCCTTCCTCGTATTGGTCCGCAACCACAATCTCAAAAGCCTGGTAGACTATATGCTCGCTTCCTTCCCTTGCTTCCAGGCATGGGACTTCTGAGTCCATGTAAATAGATTGCTCGTTCTTGCCATGGACCACAATTTTCTTGTCTTCATACTCAAACCTAACCATCTGGTGGAGAGTAGATGGCACTGCCCTGCTGCATGGATCCAAGGCCTCGCCATGAGATAATTGTAGGAAGTATCCATATCTAAGACCTGTAATGTCACTTCAAAATCTACAGGGCCGATTGTCAAGACCAAATCAATCTCCTCGATTGTGTCTCTTTTGAAGCCATCGAATGCGCGGACGCACACATTGTTGGGCCTAATTCTCTCAATCCTTATCTCCTTTCTTTGTAGGGTCGAGAGGGGAAAAATATCAACCCAGATCCGTCGTCCACCATAATTGTTTTCATATAGTACCCTTCAAATTTAACACTCACTTGGAGAGCTTTGTTGTGGGCAGCCCCTCCTGGAGGAAAGTCATTTTTTCTTAATGGGAAACGGTTGACTTAGATAAATCATTCCTCCATTCTTTCCATTTGCTCAACTATGGTCTCCGCCTGAACATATGTTTCATTAAGTGTTTTGATCATGATTTTCTGATGCTCGTTTGAACTTATCAGCAAGGATAGAAGTGAGACCTGAGTGGGGACTTTCTGAGCTACTCAATTACGGCGTATTCAGAGGTTTTCATATTTTTTAAGAATTGTTCTGCCTCTCCGACACTAATTGGCTTCTTAGGCGGAAAGCGTTTCTGCTTGCTTTTGTTCAATTCTTCCAGGTTGAGGTATTTCTCTGATGAGTTTATCTCACTCGCTTCCCCAGTAATTTCTTTTCCTTTATACGTCACCACCGTCTTGTTGTAATTCCAGGGGAAGAAAATGGTGTCATTTATGGGATTCTGTGGTGCGCGGCTAATAACCACAAGCTCATTCAACCTTGGTGAAATTATCGGCCCCTGCGCCACATAATTCCACTTCGCTATGTATATTTCCGGTGCATTAGGAATAGTCTTTTTGTGTTGCAATCTTTTGGGAGGGCTTAACACAAACTGATTTGTGATGACCCAAAAGGTCATCCCGTACATTTCTAGCTAATTTTCTGTTCTGAGGTCATGATGACCTCCTTCTATCTTACCTCAATTTGCATGCGCAGCCCGGGCGTGTAGCCGGGGAGCCTTTATGTAAAATAAATTGATTAAAATGATAATTTTGTATTGGAAATTTGAATAAAGTTGACTTCAGTCAACATTTTTGGTAAACGGACCCGGACCCATGATTGGACCGTCCCAGAGAGTCCGTAGAAAAATATTGGACTTGGGCGTATGCCCGGAATCGAATTGCGAGGTCCCAAGTCCGAGAAATGAATTTTTAAAGAAAATTTTTTTCTGAAAAATATAAAGGTTTTTGAAAATGAAATTTGAGGTGAAACCTGTGGTATCGGGCCCGTATCTTGGTTCAGGAGCGCAGAACAAGTTCAACATGTTTTATAGGTGTTATCTGTGAAACTTGGAAGTAAACGGACTTCGTTTGGCGTGATTCAGATCAAAAATGGAAAAATATTTGAAGTTTAGAGAAGTTTTAAGAATTTCGTTGATTTTGGGGTTTAATTCGTTGTTTTTGATGTTATTTTGGTGGTATAATTACTCGAATAAGTCTGTAGGATGTTGTATAGGTTGTGTGCATATACGGTTTTGAGCCATGAGGGATCGAGTGTGTTTCGGATATGCGTCAGGGTGTTGAAATTTAGAAAAAATTATGGTTTTTATTGTTGTTATGTCTGCTGTCCCTCCCTTCAATGCGATCACATAGCCTTAGACGCGATCGCATACTGTAAATTTGACATACCTAGTTTTTCTTCTACGCGTTCACAGGAATCCATCCGCGATCGCGGAAGCCAGCTTGGTCCTTATACGCGATCGCATAAACTATTCCACGATCGCATAGAGCATTTTTGACCTGTGATATATTTCCTCTACGTGATCGCAAACAATTTCACGCGATCGCGATGCTTTAAAACCTGGGCAGATTATAAGTTTCCAAAATCGGGGGTTTCACCATTTTAAACATATTTTGACTTCTAGAACTCGATATTGGGCGATTCCTTGAGGGGTTTTCACACAAATCGAATGGGTAAGTATTCTTCCACTAGAATTAAATATATTTCATGAATTAGTTCTAGTTTTTATTATTTAAATTGTGTTTTGGGATGAGGGGATTATGGGTGTTGAAAGAAAACTTCGGAATTGGATAAAATTAGTATGGGTGAACTCGTATCGGAATTTGTAAAATTTGTCGGGTTATGAGGTGCGGGCTCGGGGTCGACTTTTGGGTCGAATTTTATAAATTTGCAAAGATTGAAACTTTATTATTCCGAATCGTTCCTTATACGTTTTATATGTATTTTGAAGTTGTTTTAGTTGATTTTGAGCCGTCCGGAGGCCTTCCCGCCCGAGAAGTTTATTTTTGAGTACCGTGTTGTCACCTTTGAGGTAAGTATCTTGCCTAACCTTGTGTGGGGGAACTATCCCTTAGGATTGGGTCTTATACATTGATTGTAGTCCTCGTACGCGAAGTGACGAGTGTGTAACTTATTTGCAAATGGATTGCCTTTATGGATTTTTGGGTCCTTATGTTTCCCGTATATGAATTGAACTTGTTATATCTGAATTCCTGTTTTCTAATCGCATATCCTCATGTTCAAGTTAGAAGTACTTGCCTAGCATTCCTTGTTTCTTATATGATCTTAATTGACTTAAATGAAGACTTTTTTTTCTTACCGTTATGTTATGTCGCCGATTTACTGAGCATTATTCAAATGGAGTTTATTCGTTGAAGCTAATTGTCTAAGTGAGATTGGTTATAGTTGATTCCCTTGCCGGGATAATTGTCTAAGTGAGATTGGTTATAGTTGCTATATTTTTCTTGTCTTCCCCTCGTTATGATATTCTCTCTTTGTGCTTGGCATTCCTCTCAGTGGCTACTTCTTATGAGCGAGTTGTTACCACATTGTAATTTGAGTGTTTGTATTGATTTGCTCATCGCACTTTGTATTCAACCTTGTTTGCTTTCGCTCCGGTTGTGGCAATATATATTGGTTTTGTCGCATTCTAGTTGTTTTCTCAGCGGCTGCATTGCATATTTAAATTAGGTCTACGGACAGAGATCCGGTAGCTTTCCCCCAGTACTGCATTGCATATTTAAATTGGGACTACGGACAGAGATCCAGGAGCTTTCCCCCTGTACTGCATCGCATATTTAAATTGGGACTGTGGACAGAGACCCGGGAGCTTTTCTCCCGTACTGCATCGCATATTTAAATTGGAACTACAGACATAGTTCCGAGAGCTTCCCCCCTGTACTGCATTGCACGACAAATACTAAGTGGCAAACTGAGTTCCCGTAGTTTATGACTGAGGATATTTGAATCGAAAGATATAAATATATATGTTGAAAAGTATAGCTGAAAAGCAATTATCTCCAGGAAAAAGGTTATGTCTAAAGGACTTCTTTTCGAAAGTATATTTGAAAAACATTTGTCTTGCAAAATGATGATATTTGAAAGAGCAGTACTTGGGAAAATATATTTTGAACATCACGTATTTTGATGATATTTGAAAGAGCAGTACTTGGGAAAATATATTTTGAACATCACGTGTTTGGATCATATTTGGCAGAGCAGTATTTGGGAAAATATATTTGAAACTTCACGTATTTTGATGATACTTAAAAGAGCGGTATTTGGGAAAGTGTATTTGAACACCCCGTATTTGAAGAGACTATGTTATAAAGATTTCTCTTTATAAAAATATATAAATATACATTCAGAGAATGTATGTTTCAAAGAAGAAATTTCTCTATTTCGAAATGATTATATCTTTAAAGTTTTCAAAATGAACTCACGATTTAAAGGTAAAAGCTCCTTTTGATTCTGTTTTATCTCAGTCAAACTCTATTTGCTAAATAGAAGCACGTTTAACGCTTTAGCGGCGAGCTCCGTGTGTGAGCAGCGACTAAGCAACATCCAATCTTTCTTATCACTTTGTACGCTTGAAGGCCCTCCTCTACGAAAGGGTACAGAGACGAGGCCTTTGATCCAACTATTTTTTACATAAAGAAATGAAAATCCAAGTTCACTCGAAAGTTTGACCAGTTTTATTGAGTCATTAGCTAAGGCCCGACGTGATAAAATTGATGTAGTTATGAGTTGCTTGTGTTTTTGTTGGGTAATAGTTTCCGGCATTTGGATTGCATCCTTCCAATTCTCTTTGCGTATTTCTATTATGTTGTCCGTTGATCGTGATTATTGAATTTTCTTCCATGTTATTCGATCGTATCGTTAAATACATTGAGAAATGTTTAGATAGATATTTTGGTTCGGTCATTTATACATCTTGCCTTTTTACTTATTAGACTGGTGGTGTCTTGACTAGTCTCCATCGCTACTTCATCGAGGTTAGTCTTGACACTTACTGGGCACGCTGTGGTGTGCTCATACTAAACTTCTGCACATTTTCGTGTGCAGCTTTAGGTTATTATTGTTGGTAGCTGCGCAGATCGTTGCTGAGGAGACTCAAGGTAACCTGCTGCTACGTTCGCAGGCTTCAGAGTCACCTTCCTATTTTATTTATATTCAACTGTACATACTTATTACTAGGCAGTTGTACTTAGATTTGATAGAAATGATTTCGTAGAGCTTATGACCTGTACTTACCGGGTTTTGGGAAAATGTAAACTCTATCAAGAATTCTATTTCGAAATTTTTAAAATTCCTTTATTATTGTGTTTGTTCAGTGGAAATGTTAGGCTTACCTAGCCCCTAAGACTAAGTGCCATCACGATACCCAACGGAGGGGAATCTGGGTTGTGACAAGTTGATATCAGAGCTCTAGGTTCATAGGTGCTACAAGTCATAAGCAGGTTTGGTAGTGTCTTGCGGATCGGTACGGAGATGTTTGTACCTATCTTCAACAGGCTACGGAACTATCAGGACAATTGCACTTCCTTCATTCCTATCATGCGAGTTCATTGATCTTGAAGTTTCAAGTTATTGTTCCATTCTCTCACCGATGGTGAGGACACGAGCGGCGGTTCCGGATAATGCTACCCCGATTCAAATGTCACTAGGGTCAGAGACAGAGGCCAATGAGGAGCACGTGTCGCAGTTAAGATGCCTACCCGAGCAGCCGTTGAGGAGTCGCCAGTAGTCCTAGTTAGGGGACAGGTACTAGGGGTGCCTGTTGCTACCCCGGACTTCAGAAGACCGGAGTGCAGTTTTTAGTACAATTGGTACATGGGCTGAGGCCGAGTTGATTCTAGTGCACCAGTGGCTTCACAGATCAGGGGAGGAGTTCAGACTCCCACTGTCTACACTCTAAAGCAGCGAGATCTTATTGGTCAAGTTCCAATTGTCATGCCAGCATGACATGTGGTTTCAGTTCAGCCCGTGGTTAGGATAGCAACATCGGAGGTAGAGCACCTTGGGATTTAGAAGTACTGGAAGTACCACCCTTCTATCTTTCAGTGGATTGACGGCGGGTAATGCCCATGGTTTTCTGGATGAGTGTCACCATATTATTCATACTTCGGGTATTGTGGAGACGAGCGGGATTGCTTTTGTCACGTCTCAGGTCCAGAGTAGTGGGTTGATCAGCGGTGGCGGCATATGAGTTGGGGTAACCTGGCCGATTTAGCTTCACTAGCATTGATTCAGTTTTTGTAGATGTTTTGGGGGATGTTGCACCTCAGTTCCGTCGGGATGTACAACGCACGGAGTTTGAGCAGTTGCGTCAGGGCGCTATGTCGCCATTGGAGTATGCCGTCAGATTCAGTGAGTTTTCCAAATATACACCTCACTTGGTTGCTTCAGTTAGAGGGCGAGTCCCTAAATTCATTGAGGGACTCAGGCACAATAGAGAATGTTGGGTCAACCAGTTCAGTTTCATTACCAGCTTAGCATGAGAGCATTTCCGATACTCATGGGTCTCAGAGGATCCGTATCGTATGTATTCCACAGCCACATCGGCAGAGAGATTATTTTCAGTGTAGAGATGTTAGCTACAGGGTAAGAGATTGTTTCAGGATTCAGGTGGTAGAGTTATGGTAGGGCGTCCAGGTGGATAGAAGGCTCCTAATAGGGGAAGGCCCGACCCGTTGATGTGTTGCATATAGTAGGCTAGGGGTCGCTGTGTCAGACATCATCACCCAGGTATGGCTTGATGTGCTAAAGTGGGGTACCATTGTATTTCACTATAGTCCTGTTTTTCAGGACGAGTTCCCATTATTTGTTGTCTCATTTTGAGTGAGTTTCATGTATTGCACTCTATTTTTGTGCTTACTCCTATTGGGAGATTCTACGAGTAGTAGCCGTGTCTATCATTGTTTTATTCATCCTTTCTAGTACTGAAACTGGGAGTGAGTCCATGTCGTCCTCCGTGGTAAGCTTTATGCGATTCTCCTGAGTATTTTCTTTTCGAGCTGTGATTTGATACTCCATTGAGATGTGAGTAAGTGAGTGCTATGATTTTTTTAGCCGAGATGAATTAGCGGGAGATCTCTATTGATATATAGGTATTCGACATGTGTCATAGAGTGAGGGCGAGACCCTCGTGATTCTTTGTGATTTGATATGTTTGGACCGGGCTGAGTACCGTGGTGGAATTTTTATCAAGATGGAATCCTTGTGATTTTTTCATATGCTTTGCTTCTTCCTTGTTATATGGCTTTTGGTAAGTCAGTATTGATAGAGAGTTATGCCTATGGGCTTGTTTGATAGTACCTTTATATGCTTCTATCTTTTATACTCAGCCATTTCATTATGTGCTTGTTTAGTTCAATTTGCGGGATGTGTGGCCGGTGGTGTTAGCTGTGACCCGGTGATTCGGGTGTCTACTGATGAGGTCTTCATGTTTATTGCATCATTATCGGTATTATGGGATTTGGAAACAGAGTTCTTCCATATGTGGGAGTAATTGCCAATGTTGAGTTTATTTCGGGCAGTTACGGTGATAAAAAGTGCTATTGAGCCTATGTGTGATGTGCTATGCTGTGTGGCCGTGCCTTATGGCGTACACCTGAGTTGATACAGCTGGTTGAGGCTAATGTCGGATATGGATTCAGAATCAGGTCTTTTGGAAATGAGTAGAAAGTGAGGAATTGAGGTATGAGGCTTATCGATGATGGTGAGAAGGTTATATGGCAGTTGTGATGGTGTCATCTGACTTACGTAGGTTGGGGTGATGTGGAATCACCCTCGGGTGTGTGTTGGAAATGCGCAATCAGTTATTGGATGAGTTCAAAGTAAATCTTAGCACGTTCGAGGACGAACATTTGTTTAAGAGGGGGAGACTGTGATGACCCAAAAGGTCATCCCGTATATTTCTAGCTAATTCTGTGCTCTGAAGCCATGAAAACCTCCTTCTATGTCACCTTGATTTGCGTGCACAGCCTGGGTGTATAGCCGGAAAGCCTTTAGGTTAAAAAATTTATTAAATGATAATTTTGTATTAGAAATTTGAATAAAGTTGACTTCAGTCAACATTTTTGGTAAACGGACCCGGACCCGTGAGTGGACGGTCCGTAGAAAAATATGGGACTTAGGCGTATGCCCGGAATCGAATTCCGAGGTCCCAAGTCCGAGAAATTAATTTTTAAAGAAAATTGTTTTCTGAAAAATATAAAGGTTTTTGAAAATTAAATTTGAGGTGAAACCTGTGGTATCGGACCCGTATCTTGGTTCTGGAGCCCGTAACAGGTTCAACATGTTTTATTTGTGTTATATGTGAAACTTGGAAATAAACGGACTTTGTTTGGCGTTATTCAGATAAAAAATGGAAAAAAATTGATGTTTAAAGAAGTTTTAAGAATTTCATTGATTTTGGGGTTTAATTCGTTGTTTTTGATGTTATTTTGGTGGTATAATTACTCAAATAAGTCCTTAGGATGTTGTAGAGGTTGTGTGCATATATGGTTTTGAGCCATGAGGGCTCGGGTGTGTTTCGGATAGGCGTCGGGGTGCTGAAATTTAGAAAAAAATCTGGTTTTTGCTGTTGTTATGTCTGTTGTCCCTCTCTTCTATGCGATCGCATAGCCTTAGACGCGATCGCATAGTGTAAATTTGAAATACCTAGTTTTTCTTCTACGCGTTCGCAGGAACCCATTCGCGATTGCGGAAGCCAGCTTGCTCCTTATACGCGATCGTATAAGCTATTCCGCGATCGCGTAGAGCATTTTTTACCTGTGATATTTTTCCTCTATGCGATCGCAAACTATTTCACGCGATTGCGGTGCTTTAAAACCCTGGGCAGATTATAAGTTTCCAAAAGCCGGGATATCACCATTTTAAACATATTTTGACTTCTATAACTCGGTTTTGGGCGGTTCCTTGAGGGATTTTCACACAAATCGAATGGGTAAGTGTTCTTCCACTAGAATGAAATATATTTCATGAATGAGTTCTTGTTTTTATCATTTAAATTGTGTATTGGGTTGAGGGAATTGTGGGTGTTGAAAGAAAACTTCCAAAATGAAAATTCATGATTTGAATGAGCAAATGTTATCGGAATTGGATAAAATTAGTATGGGTGAACTCGTATCGGAATGGGTAATCGGAATTTTTAAAATTGGTCGGGTTATGAGGTGCAGGCCTGGAGGTCGACTTTTGGGTCCATTTTTATAAATTTGCAAAGATTGAAACTTTATTATTCGGATTCGTTCCTTATACGTTTTATATGTATTTTGAAGTTGTTTTAGTTGATTTTAGCCGTCCGGAGGCCATCCCCCCTAAGAAGTCTATTTTTGAGTACCGTGTTGTCGCCTTTGAGGTAAGTATCTTGCCTAACTTTGTGTGGGGGAACTATCCCTTAGGATTGGGTCTTAAATATTGAGTGTAATCCGTGTACACGATGTGATGAGTGTGTACTCGTACTTATTTGCAAATCGACTTCCTTTAGGGATTTTTGGGTCCTTATGTTCCCCGTATATGAATTGAACTTGTTATATCTGAATTCGTGATTTCTAATCTCATTTCCTCCTGTTCAAGTTAGAACTACTTCCCTAGCATTCCTTATTTCTTATATGTTTTTAGTTGACTTAAATGAAGACTTTGTTTTTCCTACCGTTATGCTATGTCTTCCTTCATATGGTGCCTATTTACTGAGCATTATTCAAACGGAGTTTATTCGGTGAAGCTAATTGTCTAAGTGAGATTGGTTATAACCGATTCCCTTGCCGGGATGATTTTGTTTTCTTGGTTGTGAACTTGAATGTACAGAATCGTTGCTATATTTTTCTTGTTTTCCCCTCGATATGTTGTATTCTATTTGTTCTTGGCATTCCTCTCAGTGGCTACTTCTTATGAGCGAGTTGTAAACACATTGTGATTTAAGTCCTTGTTTTGATTTGCTCATCGCACTTTGTATTCGGCTTGTTTGCTTTCGCGCCAGTTGTGGCAATATATATTGGTTCTGTCGCATTCTGGTTGTTTTCTCAGTGGCTGCCTTGCATATTTAAATAGGGACTACGGGCAGAGATCCGGGAGCTTTCCTCCTGTACTGCATTGCATATTTAAATTGGGACTACAGACAGAGTATCCGGGAGCTTTCCCCCTGTACTGTATCGCATATTTAAATTGGTACTACGGACAGAGATCCGGGAGCTTTCCCCTGTACTGCATCGCATATTTAAATTGGGACTACGGACAGAGATTCGGGAGCTTTCCCCCTGTACTGCATTCCACGACAAATTCGGAGGGGCGGACTTAGTTCCGGTAGTTTATGACTGAGGAGATTTGAATCGAAAGATATAAATATATATTTTTAAAAGTATAGTTTAAAAGCAATTATCTCTAGGAAAAGGTTATGTCTAAAGGACTTCTTTTCAAAAGTATATTTGAAAAACATTTGTCTTGCAGAATGATGATATTTGAAAGAGCAGTACTTGAGAAAATATATTTTGAACATCACATATTTTGATGATATTTGAAAGAGAAGTACTTGGGAAACAATATTTTGAACATCACGTGTTTTGATTATATTTGAAAGAGCAGTACTTGGGAAAATATATTTTGAACATCACGTGTTTTGATGATATTTGAAAGTGCAATACTTGGGAAAATATATTTGAAACATCATGTATTTTGATGATACTTGAAAGAGTGGTATTTGAGAAAGTGTATTTGAACACCCCGTATTTGAAGAGACTATGTTATAAAGATTTCTCTTTATAAAAATATAAAAATATACTTTCAGAGAAAGTATGTTTCAAAGAAGAAATTTCTCTGTTCCGAAATGATTATATCTTTAAAGTTTTCAAAATGAACTCACGATTCAAAGGTTTTCACTTGAAAGTTTGACCAGTTTTATTGAGTTATTGGCTAAGGCCTCAGGTGAATAAATTGATGTAGTGCTGAGTTGCTTGTGCTTTTGTTGGGTTGTAGTTACGGCCATTTGGATTGCATCCTTCCCATTCTCTTTGCGTATTTCTATTATGTTGTCCGTTGATCGTGATTATTTAATTTTCTTCCGTTTTATTTGATATTATCGTTAAATACATTGAGAAATATTTAGATAGATTTTTTGGTTCGCTCATTTACACGTCTTGCCTTTTTACTTATTATACCGGTGGTGTCTTGACTAGTCCTCGTCACCACTTCACCGAGGTTAGTCTTCGTACTTACTGGGAACCACTGTGGTGTGCTCATACTACACTTCTGGACATTTTTGTGTGCAACTTTACGTTATGGTTGTTGGTAGCTGTGCAAATCGTTGCTGAGGAGACTTAAGGTAACCTGCTGTTGCGTTCACACGCTTCGGAGTCACCTTCCTATTTTATTTCTATTCAACAGTACTTAGTTATTTCTAGGCAGTTGTACTTAGATTTGATAGAAATATTTCGTAGAGCTTATAACTTGTACTTACCGGGTTTTGGGAAAATGTAAACTCTGTCAAGAATTCTATTACGAAATTTTTAAAATTCCTTTATTATTGTTGTTGTTCAGTAGAAATATTAGGTTTACCTAGTCCCTAAGACTACGTGCCATCGCAACACCCAACAGAGGGGAATCTGGGTCGTGACATGTTCCTTCATGGGTTCCTTGGGAACATAAAGAACGTCATCTTTGGAAGGCCCTGTCCCTGTCTTTGTTTCAACCTTTCTTGTCGAAGGAAGAGTGGAGTTACCATTCTTCTCCTCCTTTTCTTGTTTTGGTGTCTCTTTTGTTTTCTTCTCTACATCGGTGATGGCGATGATAGTTTTCAGAGCCCAAATTTTCGGTTCACAAATCATGCCAATAATTGGCCCGTTATTGTGAGCAGGCAACGGGTTAATTGTCACGTTGGGAGCTTCTTCGTACCTTAGTAACACCTTCTTTTGTTCTATTAAGCTCTCAACTGCCCGCTTGAGGGTCCAGCAAGCTTCAGTATCGTGTCCCTCGGCCCCTGAGTGATAAGCACATCGAGTACCTGGCCGGTAAGAGGGGGATTCTTGGTTTTGCCTATTTTGGGGTCCAGGATGCAACACACCCATTTGGACCAGCTTCGGGAAAAGCCTAGAGTATGATTCGCCAATTGGTGTAAAGTTGGTATTTCTGGGTGGTTCCCGTGGATTATTTTGTGGAGGGCGAGGATTATACTGAGCTTGACGAGGAGGGTTGTTTCTGAGTGGTGGGGCTCTATATTGATTATACTGTTGTTGGGTATTTATTATTGGATAAGTTTGAGGCATTAGGGCATACGCCACATCTTGGTGGGGGTAGAAATGATGTGGGGCATTGGCAAAATAGCCTCGGGGCTGCCAGGAGTTTCTTATACTGGAGGCCGTTATTGCTGATTCCTCTTTCTTCTTCCTATTGGCTGCACTTCCTGACCCACTCTGGATTGCCTGGGAAGTTTCCCTTGATTGACATAGAATGCGACCGATTTTCAGACTGTTTCAACCATCTCTCCGATTTTTATCGCTTCCGCAAATGGCTTGCCCATGGCGGACATCATATTCTGGAAGTAATCAGCCTCCTGAGCTTGTAAGAAGAAGCTGACAATTTTTGTCTCGTCCATCAGAGGTTTTACTCTAACAGCTTGCTCACGCCACTTAATAGCGTATTCCCTGAAGCTTTCCGATGATTTTTTCTTGAGGTTGGACAAAGAATTCGTGTCTGGTGCTATGTCCGCGTTGTATTGAAATTGTCTGGCAAAGTCCCAGGCCAGGTCGTCCCATATATGCCAGTGGGATATATCTTGGTCCATGTACCACTCAGACGCAATCCCAGCCAAGCTCTCCTCGACGTACGCCATTAAAAACTCTTCCTTTCCGCCTGCTCCCCTCAGCTGGTTGCAATATCTTTTTAGATGTGCAATGGGATCCCCGTGTCCGTCATATTTCTCGAACTTGGATGTTTTAAACCCGAGAGGTAGGTGAACATGTGGGAATATGCACAAGTCGGCATGAGAAACACTTTTATGACCACTTAATCCCTGTATGTTTTTGAGACTCTACTCAATGCTTTTCATTTTTTGAGCCATCTCTTCCTGCTCGGGGTTCCTTTTGTCTTGTCCCACGGTGGCTTCAGGCCGAGGTTGCTGAAGGTATGAGTTTGGAGTAACATGAGTTGCGTCCAGATGGAACGACCGTGTTTGAACGGTAAAGGTCGACGGCTCGAAGTTTGATCCAGCTACTCTTGGCGGCGCCGTGGCAGAGGCAGGTGGTGCGGTACAAATGTTGGAGGATACACCGGAAAATAGTGCCTGGGGGCGGACCTCAAAAGGCATTCCATTGAAATGAGCTGACATATCGGGGTACCCAAATGGGGTTGCTAGGTAATTGATTGGTATGCTGGAGGTTCAGCCTGTTCTGGTAACCAACTCTAGAAAACCAGGGATGGTGCTGGGCGGTTCCCTACCATTAGACCCGGCGTCCATGCCGCAACGCAGAATTCTATTCTCTTCAGCCGTGGCTGCCTCAGATGTCGGGATGACCGAGCGTGGGTTATCTTCAAAGGAGTTGATGACTGGCAGGTGACTTTCAGATGTCATTTCGACACTCCCTTTTCATCTGTTGAAGTATGGGTGTGAAACCAGATTACCACAAAATCCAAACACCTAAAAACAACACCTTTAAGAGTGAACCATAAAACGTTATATTGAGGCATTTAGCGCATATGGAATCGCACGTTGGGGGTATGCAATGCACCTAGGCAGTTAAATGCTTTCTAAATATTTTGTGTCAGTTGAGTATTTCTTCCCGCCTTTGTTTCTCAACCTTGAACTTTCTTTTGATTTTCGCCTTCTATTTTTCTCGGTAATTTTTGTCACTCTTTTCTTTCTTTCCTTTTCTCCTTTTTTATTCCTCACTCAATTTCTTTTTCTCTTCCCCGAATTATTTTCTTTTTAAGGTTATGATCGAATCCTATGTGGATTGCCTACGTATCACGACACCATGTGAATCAGATCATCACGTAGTTCAAGGAATAAATACAAAAGGAAAAAAACATTTTCAAATTTCCATTCATTAGATAAAACATCCAATTTTCATTCATTACAAACGTTTTTTGGAAATTTAAAACTACAAAAGACTCCGACATACTTTCTTGGAAATTTAAAAACTACAAAAGACTTAAAGTAGACTCAAACAATACTGCAACAAGAAAAGTGAAATACATACTCTAAAAGGATATCAATAATACATAAGTGCTTCTACTACTCCAGGGGCCCATGGGACATCATTCGGTCTCACCACGTGCCTGCGTGTCATGTCTTGCTGGAGGCAGTACAGGTCATCCATTATCTTGTGGACAAAAATCATTACTGTAAGCATGTGATTTTACTCGTCGTATCGTCCTATAAAAATACTAATAAATCAATTGATTTTATGAACATTGGTTGATTTTTCACTAATTAATTGTGAATTATCTGCATTGTTTGCATATCCATAATTCATCTTTAAAAGTCATTGAAAATTTTGCATTATGAAGTTATTAGTTATAATTAATTAAATAATAGAAAAATGACTAGTATTTAACGTAATGTAGTTTTTAATAACTAATTACTACAAAAAATTAATCATATTTTATTCAATAAAACATGGATTGAATTAGGAATATAGAATTGGTCGTGTTATTCTTGATTAATCTGTAAATAAATAAGGTTTAAGTTAATTACTACATTCCTTGGATTAAATTAGATTTGAATTTAACTAATTTAATTGATTTTAGTTAATTAAAGGGGTTTAAAATCGGACATGGGCCAAAACTACCCAGGCCCAAATCCCTTCTGTATAACAATACACTCCAGCCCAAACCCCTTAACCCGGCCTGTCCACCGTAACAACCAAACGACACTGTTTCGCCCCATCAAACCCCAGTCGTTGGATCATTTCAATCCAACGGTTCCGAACTCCACACCCCTAAACTATATATATGTCCAAAACACACCCCACCCCCTGATTTCACCAAAGCCTCACACCACACCCCCCTGTCCGTCTCTCTCTCATCTCTCTAAACCACAAACCTTAGCCGCCACCCGCCGCCCACCGGAAATCACCTCCGGCGGTGGAGCTTCTCTAAAGACCACCAAAACTTCACCAGGTGATCCCTACGGTCTCCTCAATCCCGTCCCAACATTTATTTTCACAAAAAAATCGCCCAGTTAGGAGTAATTTCAGATCTGAAATTAACGGAACCCTAAATCGTGCTAATGGAAACTCCAAGCGGCTCTGTGACTCAAACTCACATGAGTCGATGGCTCTTGACAAGAGCCATCGATTCATGTGAGTGAGGGTCACTTATGGAGGTCGCCGTAATCCAGCCTAACTCCGGCTAGTTGTCATAGTTCGTCCAAACCGCTCAAACGGGTATCCCCACTTCCTTTCTACATATTTCTTGATTTGTTAGCATAAATAGGCCCTAGTTATTCACTGTCTTCCTTTGATTTCTTTTTCTTCTTCTTTGATCTGTTCATGTTTTTCATTGTTTAGTTTAAAGTCCAAAATGCATTTAGTTTAGGTTTTT
>ML410966.1:141564-285036 GCA_005239525.1 Nicotiana knightiana | reverse complement strand
TTAATGCGCATAAAATGTAAGGTATATCACTTGTTAAACTATGCAATTTAGTCTCGCATCAACCACCCTTCGTGATTTTACTCTCTTTCCACACTATGCAATATATGATGTAATCATGGCACGACATCACCCTTCGTGCTTTTACTCTCTTTCCTCACTGTATAATTAATGAATATGGTATGAAATGGTACATTGTACGACATGGCATCACCCTTCGTGCTTTACACTCTTTCCTCACAATATCAAACAAAGCACGGCATCACCCTTCGTGCTTTAGCACTCTTCCTCACCCAAACAACAATCACAAACAAGGGCAAGGGAGTAAACATAATAGAAATTATAACCCCGGCAAGGGAACAATATCAAACAATGCACGGCATCACCCTTCGTGCTTTAACACTCTTCCTCACCCAAACAGAAATCACAAACAGGGGCAAGGGAGTAAACAAAATAGATATAATAACCCCGACAAGGGAACAATATCAAACAATGCACGGCATCACCCTTCGTGCTTTAACACTCTTCCTCACAGTGCACGGCATCACCCTTCGTGCTTTAACACTCTTCCTCACCCAAACATCAATCACAAACAGGGCAAGAGAGTAAACAAAATAGAATAGAAATCCCGGCAAGGGAACATCAATTGAACAATTAAATCCCGGCAAGGGAACAATGACAACAATTAAATCCCGGCAAGGGAACAATAACAGTAATCTCAACATCCCAACAAGGGAGACAATATCAACGCAACAATGACCTGGCAAGGGTATTATCTTAGTAACTCTTTCTCTTTCTTTCACTTCATTTCATAATTTACTCTATTACTTGAGCCAATGCTCCAAAGATACATTTATTTCATAAACCTTCTTCGTTCGTGTTACAATTTGAGCCAATGCTCCAACAGATTTTACAGATAACAATTCCCTTCACATATTCTTCACAACATATAGAAATCATCAATTAAGCATGGAAATTACCACAAAACCAGAATATTCACAATATAAGGACTCACGGTCATGCTAGACACCAATGCATATATACTCGTCACCATGCCTATACATCGTATTTGACAATTAGCAAGTATCAAATTATACTCAACTCCTATTCCCTCAAGCTAAGGTTAGACCGAACACTTACCTCGGGTTCAAAGTATAGCAATCAACCTTCTAACACCTCCTTTCCTTTAGAATTCAACTTCGGAATGGTATTATCTAGGCATAATCAACTCAAATATATCAATAAGGATTCAATGATTCAACTACATGGCCTAATTATCCATTTCCTAGCATTATTTCAAAATTATCAAAATTCGACCCCGAGCCTACTCGCTCGGATTCTTGAAACTCTCGGAGGCAACACTCACCCAAAGCCTAAAGATCATAAATATACGATTTTCACTTGATTTCATGGACAATTCACAGAAAATTTCTCAATGATCACAAGTTCTAGGGCACTACCCAATTTCTTGAATTTTTGCACTAGTTTATGAAGTTAATTAGGCTAAGATGCATGCATGAAGCGAATGTATGGGTGGAAGTTACTTACCTTACAAGACCTGGTCGAAAGCTTTTAAAAATGGTGGAAATAGCCTAAGGAGGAAGATGCAAAATGAGATAAATGTGTTTTAAACCCGTACTTAAACTCAATGCCTGAGCAGTGATCGCACCTGCGATGGCTGGGACCGCACTTGCGGTCTCGCATTTGTGAGAAAAACCTCGCACCTGCGAAATTGGTCTGGGAGGTCTGGGATCGCACCTGCGAAAGGGGAGACCGCACCTGCGATCTCGCATTTGCGAGAAATGCTACGCACCTATGATGGCTAGCCAGGCCACTGGTGATCGCACCTGCGATGCCTGGGACAGCACTTGCGGTCTCGCACCTGCGATGCTGGGCAACCGCATCTGCGGTCACAGCAGAGCAGGCGCACCAGCAGCTGTGTTTGCTGGTTTTTAGCCCCGTTAGGTGCCCAGAAGGCACCTGGGCCCACCCGAGCCCTAATCCAAATATACCAATGAGTCCCAAATCATAATACGGACTCGCTCGAGCCTTCGGAAAACTCAAAACAATGCTAAAACTCGAAATCACACCCCCAAACCTCAAGAACAAAACTTAGGAATTTTAAGTTTTCTAACTTCGCTAACAACGTGCCGAACTAACCTATACATCTCGGAATGATACCAAACTTCACAGTTAACTCACATAACATCCTACGAACTTGCCCGTGTGATCAAATCGCCAACAACATCATTCTCATCGAATTAGGCCTCAAAATCCATGAATTCTATCAAATTTCATAAAACATCAAATTTTCCATTTTAAGTCCGAAACACATCAAACGAAGTCCAATTTCAACCAAACTTCACAGAAATATCTTAAACTGCATATCGAACCTGTACCGGGCGCCGGAAAAAAAATACGGGCCCGATACCATCGCTTTCTAATCAGATTTCATTTTCAATTTCCTTAAACGCTTTCAGAAAATAATTTTACTCAAAAATTCATTTCTCGGGCTTGGGACATGGGAATTTGATTCAGAGCATACGCCCAAGTCCAATATTTTCCTACGGACCCTCCGAGTATGTTTACCCAAAATGTTGAACGAAGTCAAATTTATTCATTTTAATATCAAATCTTAGCATTTTTCATAGAATTCATATTTAAGCTGTCCGGCTACATACCCGGACTGTGCACGTAATTCGAGGCATATACAAATGAGGTTTTCAAGGTCTCGGGAGTACAAAATGGGTAATGACATAGGTGATGACCCTTTGGGTCGTCACATAAACGCCGCATCAAGTACTACACGATACACCAGATCATAACTGCATACCCTTGCTCAATTGGCACCATGCGCCGCATAACCAATCATCTGACCACAATGAAGCTCCCTGAACCTTAATAGCCAAAATTCCACGAATCTGATGCTCCCAATGCACCTCATAACAAATAACGTACACCCTGCTATAATGATGATGATACCACCACAACGGAGGAAATGTGCAGAAATTTATACTCAACTGCAGAGTTAACAAATCCTTGAATACCTCATCTTGACTAGAATCATCACTTTAGTATGATCCTGAATAATTGTACTTGTTATTTAATATACACTTCACATAACCTCATCGCACTGATCCCTGACCCGAAAATCTTGTCTCACCCAGTATGAAATACTCAGGCAACAAACCACCCCAACATGACCAACAACCTCAAATGATACCACATCGCGCCAATAGGCCATAACTCGAACATGATAATAAGAAACGACTAAGGATGGAACTATTCAACTCACGCAACTAATATGAACTTTCCTCAGAAAATAGGAAGTAAAATATAAGAAAATAAATATAGGAACATTACTCATCATCACACTGTTGCGGCGCGCAACTCGATCCAAATAACATACCCGTGGCGGCGTGCCACCCGATCCCAATAACATACTCGTGGAGGCGTGCCACCCGATCCCAATAACATACTCGTGGAGGCGTGCCACCCGATCCAAATAACATAAAACTCACGTAAGAAGAAACACACAGAGCAAAATCGCTCACTAACACAAATATCGAACATCGATCACAAGCACGCTAAGTGCACAATACCATCCTGGGGAGACTGATAAAGCCGTAGGCTATAAGACTTAGGAACAACTGAGGTGCGATATATATATATATACACACACACACACACACTCTGGATCTCAAGAGCTATCCTGCTCACATAACCTCCCCGCTACGCGGGACCTCAACATATAAGAAATTATAAAAGCCGTTTCACAACTCACACGGAACAATCACAATAACACATGAATTCGATGAAGACGGAACAACACCCGCTGTTATAATACCTTTCCATGTAAAGCGCTCTACTGAAATGAACATGCCTGGCTCATACGGAGCCTATAATCATATTTAAATCCATCCACAAACGTCGAGCCACTTTGCTCGCACCAAACTTAGCTATTAGCTTATACCTGGGTCCACATTAACCCACTTTTTCTCACAATACACGGGAACAACCATCATCACCGGGACTAACACCCCATAATCCATAATCAACTGAACCGAACGCCCTCCAGGCGTAAATTCTCAAATGAGTAATATTGCACTTCTTCACACTCAGTCCTAAAACTGAAATCCATTAAGTGACTACATGTCACACTTTATACAATCTTTTCACGGTCATGCTTCCACGACCTTCCACATAAGGCAACAAGTCTGCCCATCCATAACACCGACCACACTAAGGCCGCAAAACACATCAAGAACCCATGACCTGGGTACAAAGCCTCTTTCACCGAATATCAATCTCAACTGACACTGAAGATAAGACCAGCTTACTCTGAACTTTCAAATCACTCTGTCTTGCTCTTCCGAGATCATGACATCCTTATAACCATCAGACCTAAATCTCGATTCTTACTCCCAGTTACATACTGCTTACCACATCTAACATGGAAATACGAGGTAGCGCAAGAATTCCATCACAACTTCCGAACCACCAATAGGGTGAGCACTTCATCATATAGAAACTTTTTACTTGACTTAATTCAAGAGCACCATCTCAACACACGAGTGAATTCCCATTATCACCTAATCATGCAAATTCTTAAATAGTAGTCTATACCACCATAACCCTTCCGGGGTCCGCCTACACCTGACAGGCCATAGAACTCAAATGCTCCCACATGAGATCCGTTACAACGGCCGACAAGCCCCTTACACACCGACACAAACCACATGCATAACTAAATCACATTAAAGGAACCGATCACTGCCGCAAATGTGCCAGTTCAACCATGGCTAATCAATCTATCTTCTTTTAATCATCTTCAATTGCCTCAGGAACAATAACAACTTCCTTCTACCCATAGCAAACTCAACCCTCACTCACCCCGAGTGATCTTGATTCATGAGACTACGCTGCCCAAATCTCGCAACCCGTCTCATACCCTTCTGATAATTCTTTTCTTCAATCTGGAGTCTATTTCTCTCACTCTTCTAATGCTATCCTGACATATTATAGAATATTCCAAAAATCCTTCCTTTATCTCAAAGATTACTCTGCAAAAGCTCAATTCTCGATCATAATGCTGCCTGAAATCCTTGTACGCCGTATTCTTTACCTTTAAACTCACTAGGACCGCTATTGAGAGTCACCCACTCCGATTGGCCCCGAATACAATTAACTCCAGGGCTCCCCTAGCACAGGAACACCCTTTTCAATGAAACACGTGACTGAGTCAATAACCTGACAACTCACCTAGGCCTTAAGCAAAATTATGGATTTTCTAGAGCCTAACTCTGGACCGAAAGGGCCAACTTTTGCACACATTCATCAAATCCCACGCACAATCAACATTTTACTCCTTTCCCTTAGCTGAAACAACTGGCCAACACACCGACAATTCGCAACCCTATGAGAAGACAACCCTACAGCCCTACTGCAGATGGTGGGACTCCCCCACTTAGCCCGAAGCCACTCCTTGCACCACTCTAGACCCTGCTGAGACCCTTTCTCCTTTGATAACACGATCCCTGCCAACCGCATTCTTCAACACTTCTTCTTGATAATCTGACCCGACGGAACTGAAGAAACCATAGCACCGCCGAACCTAACACATTCCATCTGATCAATGACGACGACTACATGTCATAGGTGCATATCCCACCTCACTTGAAGACACCCAGTCTTACTACTTTATCAACTCCAACCAGACCATTTAGAATCCCAATGCCTTTCCTCTGCCAGAACTAAAACACTGAAATCAAACTCTGAGAAGACCTCCCTTTAACCATTCATCACCCCCAACGTATGGGCAAGCATTTTAATATCATATCAACGCCGCGTGACAATCAATTGAAAACATCATCACCACCCGAGCACGACCCTAAGGCTCCCAGAAAAATAGCTACTGAGCTGAAATAACACATTACCCTTTTGCAGGGCCATAACAATAACCACGACCATTTACACATGGAAGCATCTCAGATTACATTCGTAGCACCATTCCCATTCCTCAAATTCATGATCCATAGCAAGCCCTTCGCGACGCGTAAGATTGAGTTGGAATGAACATAGGCATAAGCCTCAAAGGAATCAACTCACACGATGAAGAATCAAGAAGAGAAGTACTCCTAACAGCTTCTCGAAGATAAGTACAGACATCTCCGTACCGATCCGCAAGACTCTACCAGACTTGCTCATGACTCGTGAGACCTACGGGAACCTAGTGCTCTGATACCATGTTCACTACAAGAAATTGGATTTTTAGTGGCAATATATAGCGGCGACCAAAAATGTTGCTACAGAAGTTACACCTTTAGCATCGACTTTAAATCGCCTCAAAGGTGATTATATTTAGCAGCGACTTTTCTGAGGTCGCCTCTAATGTGGCTGAAATTTTCGGTACCCGCTAAAACTAAAATTTTGGCTCCATATTATTTGTAACGACTTTAAAAAGTCGCCCCTTAATCCCTACTGTTGCGACTGGGTCGCTATTGATCCTCTTATATTTTAATTGAAAATACAAAGTATAGGTTTAAAGAAAAGTCTAAAGACCGATTTTTTATTGGGCGATGTGTACAAATAGCCACTAATAAAAGCTGTCTTTATTTTAAAGCCAGTGTTTTAAATGTATTTATTTTTTAGCCATTAGTTTAATGAATTTTTACCGGACTGGATGAAAATACCCTTATGCTATAACTTCTCAAGGAGGAGGTTGTATGTGATAGAAGGTGTTGCGCAAGTTTGAAAATACCCTTGCGCATGTTTGAAAGTCCTTAACTTCAAGTTTCAAGTTCAAAAGTTAAGGACAAGAAGTCCTTAACTTCAAGTTTCAAGTTCAAAAGTTAAGGACAAGCAGTCCTTAACTTCATGTTTCAAGTTAAAAAGTTAAGGACAAGCAGTCCTTAACTTTAAGTTTCAAGTTAAAAAGTTAAGGAAAATAGGTCCTTAACTTATAGTTTTCAGTCCTTAACTTAAAAGTTCAAGTTAAAAAGTTAAGGGCAATAGGTCCTTAACTTATAGTTTTTAGTCCTTAACTTTGAGATCCAAGTCCAAAAGTAAAAAACACTTCGTCCTTAACTTTTGAACTAAACTTTAGGACTACAGGTCCTTAACTTTTGAACATAACTTCAAGACTTCAGGACTACATTTCCTTAACATAATTATCTTTGTCCTGAAGTTTTGTCTTTGTAATTGGGGAACTTCAGCCCCGTATGCTGATGTTGTTGTCTTTATAACTTGGGAGAACTGAAGTTCGTAAATGGGGAACTTCAACTGTAGAGCTGAAGTTTTTGTCTGTGTAATTGGGAAACTTCAGCATACGGGGCTGAAGTTCCCCAGTTATAAAGACAAAAACTTCAGCATACGGGGCTGAAGTTTTGTCTTTGTAACTGGGGAACTTCAGCATACGGGGCTGAAGTTCCCCAGTTATAAAGACAAAAACTTCAGCATACAGGGCTGAAGTTCCCCAAGTTACACTGGGGAACTTCACCTCTAGAGCTGAAGTTTTGTCTTTGTAATTGGGGAACTTCAACATACGGGGCTGTAGTTCCCCAGTTATAAAGACAAAAAAACGGATATAGGTTGAATGGGGGCGACCAAATAGGATGCCCCGCGCAATTTTTACAGGAAAGGGTAACACTACCTATTCATATTAATTTTAATAGACTAGTGGCTACTTTTGCTCAGTATTAAAAATGTTGGATAAAAAAGAAATACCACCTTAAATTGTGGCTACCCCATGCCATTTATTCTTTTAGGCGATGTGTACAAATAGCCACTAATAGAAGCTGTCGTTCTTTTAAAGCCAACGTTTTGAATGTATTTATTCTTTAGCCATTAATTTAATGAATTTTTACCGGACTGGACGAAAATACCCTTATGCTATAACTTCTCAAGGAGGAGGTTGAACGTGATAGAAGGTCCTTGCGCAAGTTTGAAAATACCCTTGCACATGTTTGAAGGTCCTTAACTTCAAGTTTCAAGTTCAAAAGTTAAGGACAAGCAGCCCTTAACTTCAAGTTTCAAGTTCAAAAGTTAAGGACAAACAGTCCTTAACTTTATGTTTCAAGTTAAAAAGTTAAGGACAAGTAATCCTTAACTTTAAGTTTCAAGTTAAAAAGTTAAAGACAATAGGTCCTTAACTTATAGTTTTCAGTCCTTAACTTTGAGATCCAATTCCAAAAGTAAAAAACACTTCGTCCTTAAATTTTGAACTAAACTTCAGGACTACAAGTCCTTAAGTTTTGAACTTAACTTCAAGACTTCAGGACTACATTTCCTTAACACAATTATCTTTGTCCTGAAGTTTTATCTTTGTAACTGGGGAACTTCAGCCCCGTATGCTGAAGTTGTTGTATTTATAACTTGGGAGATCTGAGGTTCGTAAATGGGGAACTTCAACTGTAGAGCTGAAGTTTTTGTCTTTGTAACTGGGGAACTTCAGCATACGGGGCTGAAGTTTCCCAGTTATAAAGACAAAAACTTCAGCTCTAGAGTTGAAGTTTTGTCTTTGTAACTGGGGAACTTCAGCATACGGGGCTGACGTTCCTCAGTTATAAAGACAAAAACTTCAGCATACGGGCTGAATTTCCTCAGTTTACAAAGACAAAACTTCAGCTCTAGAGCTGATGTTCTCTAGAGCTGAAGTTTTGTCTTTGTAACTGGGGAACTTCAGCCCGTATGCTGAAGTTGTTGTCTTTATAACTTGGGAGAGCTGAAGTTCGAAAATGGGGAACTTCAGTTCTAGAGATAAAGTTTTTGTCTTTGTAACTGGGGAACTTCAGCATACAGGGCTGAAGTTCCCTAGTTATAAAGACAAAAGCTTCAGCATACGGGGCTGAAGTTCCCCAAGTTACACTGGGGAACAGTTTTGTCCTTGTAACTGGGGAACTTCAGCATACGGGGTTGAAGTTCCCCAGTTATAAAGACAAAAAAGCGGATATAGGTTAAATGGGGCGACCAAATAGGATGCCCCGCGCAATATTTACAAGGAAAGGGTAACATTGCCTATTCATATTAATTTTAATAGACTAGTGGCTACTTTTGGAGCATTAAAAATGCTGGATAAAAGTAAATACCACCTTAAATTGTGGCTACCCCACGCCATTTCTTCTTTTCGGCGATGTGTACAAATAGCCACTAATAAAAGCTGTCTTTATTTTAAAGCCAGCGTTTTAAATGTATTTATTCTTTAGCCATTAGTTTAATGAATTTTTACCGGACTGGATGAAAATACCCTTATGCTATAACTTCTCAAGTAGGAGGTTGAACGTGATAGAAGGTCCTTGCGCAAGTTTGAAAATACCCTTGCGCATGTTTGAAGGTCCTTAACTTCAAGTTTCAAATTCAAAAGTTATGGACAAGCAGTCTTTAACTTCAAGTTTCAAGTTCAAAAGTTAAGGACAAGAAGTCCTTAACTTCAAGTTTCAAGTTAAAAAGTTAAGGACAAGCAGTCCTTAACTTCATGTTTCAAGTTAAAAAGTTAAGGACAAGCAGTCCTTAACTTTAAGTTTCAAGTTAAAAAGTTAAGGACAATAGGTCCTTAACTTATAGTTTTCAGTCCTTAACTTAAAAGTTCAAGTTAAAAAGTTAAGGACAATAGGTCCTTAACTTATAGTTTTCAGTCCTTAACTTTGAGATCCAAGTCCAAAAGTAAAAAACACTTCGTCCTTAACTTTTGAACTAAACTTCAGGACTACAGGTCCTTAACTTTGGAACTTAACTTCAAGACTTCAGGACTACATTTCCTTAACACAATTATCTTTGTCCTGAAGTTTTATCTTTCTAACTGGGGAACTTCATCCCCGTATGCTGAAGTTGTTGTATTTATAACTTGGGAGAGCTGATGTTCGTAAAATGGGGAACTTCAGCTCAAAAGATGAAGTTTTTGTCTTTGTAACTGGGGAACTTCATCATACGGGGCTAAAGTTCCCTAGTTATAAAGACAAAAACTTCAGCATACGGGGCTGAAGTTCCCCCAGTTACACTGAGGAACTTCAGCTCTAGAGTTGAAGTTTTGTCTTTGTAACTGGGGAACTTCAGCATACGGGGCTGAAGTTCCCCAGTTATAAAGACAAAAACTTCATTATACGGGCTGAAGTTCCACAATTTACAAAGACAAAACTTCAGCTCTAGAGCTGAAGTTTTGTCTTTGTAACTGGGGAACTTCAGCCCATATGCTGAAGTTGTTGTCTTTATAATTTGGGAGAGCTGAAGTTCGTAAATGGGGAACTTCAGCTCTAGAGCTGAAGTTTTTTACTTTGTAACTAGGGAACGTCAGCATAGGGGGCTGATGGGCTGAAGTTCCCCAGTTATAAAGACAAAAACTTCAGCATACGAGGCTGAAGTTCCCCAAGTTACACTGGGGAACTTCACCTCTAGAGCTGAAGTTTTGTCTTTGTAACTGGGGAACTTCAGCATACGGGGCTGAAGTTCTCCAGTTATAAAGACAAAAAAGCGGATATAGGTTAAATGGAGGGGACCAAATAGGATGCCCCGCGCAATTTTTACAGGAAAGGGTAACACTGTCTATTCATATTAATTTTAATAGACTAGTGGCTACTTTTTCTCAACATTAAAAATGCAGGATAAAAAATAAATACCACCTTAAATTGTGGCTACCCCACGCCATTTCTTCTTTTTTATTTTTCAGTCGGTTTTCTCTCTCTCTATCTCAAAACTCTCCTCCCTCTCTCTAAAATCCCTCATGGTAACAACCTAATTTTCCCCTCAAATTAGGGATTATCTGCTCCAAATCTCTCAAATCAAAGATAAGAAACTCATCAATTATCAGGTTTGTGGTCAAATCCCTAATTTTTCCCATCCGATTTCTGTCATATAGTTGAGGGGAGGAAAATTTCACATCCGATTTCTATCATATAGTTGCTGAGTTTTCCCTAATCTCAGCGACTTTTCTGAGTTTTGTGCATTTGTTTAACTGGAAACCCATATTAATTTTTATATAAATTTAAGTTTGGGTTTTTTTTATTAGGATTATTTATTCTGTAAGGTAAAATCTTCAACATGCGGTTAGGTATTATCATTATTTCAGTGATTTTGCATTTGTATTCTCAGATTTTATTTCGCTTCTTGTGTTTGATTCAAATTTCTTCATTTTGATTCCCGCTTCTTTGTTGCATGTGCTGTATCTGCATGTCTGATCTTTTTCAGTTTTTCCTTTGTTTGGTGAAACATTTGAGCTTAGTAATGGGACTTTGGGTATTTGTTAATTAGTTTTTTATTGTTTCCTATTTTTTTGATTTCTTTCTTGCTGGATTTATTATATGCATTCAACAGTTGTATCTTATTGATTTTTGAAAATAGCGACATAGATGCATATTTGTGATTTTTGAAAATAGCTACATAGATGCATATTTGTGAAAATAGCTCAATTTCGATGGATGTACCCTTTTGGGAGGTAATTTATTATATAATTTTAATGCCATAATTTGAATGGCACATTATATTGGTGAGTTATTTCAATATAGGTATTTGCGAACACAAAAGTCATATGTTCGCAATAATGCTCATCCAGAAGGTTCAATCGCCGAAGGTTATTTGGCAGAGGAAAGTCTCACATTTTGCTCCAGATACTTAAAGAATATGTCAACCAAGTTCAAAAAACCGACCAGGAATGACGATGGACCTATGTCCAATGGGGAGATGTCTATCTTAAAAAAAAGTGGGCAAAAAAACAGGTGGTTCAGAAGGCATCATGCTCTCTCATGATGAGTTCAAACAAGCATGTATGTATGTGCTTCAAAATTGTGAAGAGGTTCTTCCATTCATGGAGTATCATATTAATTTCAAGATAGGCTCACATTGAAATGTTTCAACAACATTATCTTAACTGACTCCATTCCAAAATATAGGGAATACCAAGGAGATATTGAAAGACAAGGTTCAATGAGTGATGGGATGCATATCAGTGGGTTTCTTTATTGGTTTTCTGCACGTGTAAGTGTCTAGTTAAGTGACATTTTTATATTAGTATAATATTACAATGGCATTATTAGTTACAACAACGTTGTTTGGCTTGTAGGTCTTTGTACTAGCTGCACAAGGGCGCGCAAACGAGGATCTCATAAGCTTAGCCGTTGGCCATTCAGACAGTTGAAAGGGGATCATTGCTCAAGAACTGGACCACTACACCATCAAGGGCCCGACGAGTCCCGAGGTAGCATGGCTGCTAGCATGATTTGTTTTTGAAAACAAGTCTTCTTGAGTATCTTGTTTTAAAAATATCTTTCAGTATTTCATTTCTAAAAACAATGCTTGAGTTATTGAAAATCGCTTTGTTCGACATTTTAATATTTACCAATGGCTTGATGTTTTATTACTATTTTTCAAATCTTTCTCTCTACAACATTACTATTTCTTATCTTGATGAAACAACGTCTGTGACATGTAATGAGACAACGCAACATAAGGACAGTGACTCGGAAGAGATAGAAGAAGAAGATGTGATACTTGAGGAAATTATCAGAGAACTTGAGAATTTTGAATTTAAGCCCAAGTCCAACCTGGACGATACCGAGATAGTCAATTTGGGATATTCTGAAATCATCAAAGAAACTCGCATAAGAATCCACTTGCCACCATCAAAAAGGAAGAACACACTCGTTTCTTGAAAGAATATGAGGATATTTTTGCATGGTCATACAATGATATGACAGGGTTGAGCACATCCATAGTGGCTCACAAGCTACCTACCAATCCAATGTGTACGCCAGTGAAGAATAAACTTAGGAAATTCAAACCAGACATGAGCCTAAAAATCAAGGAGGAAGCCACTAAGAAAATAAAATCCAAAGTCCTTAGGGTATTTGAGTACCCAACCTTGTTATCCAACATTGTACCAGTTCCAAAGAAAGATGAAAAAGTCAGGGTGTGTTGATTATCGGGATTTAAACAGAGTAAGTCCCATGGATGATTTCCCACTGCCAAACATACACATACTCATTGATAACTGCGCCAAGAATGAGCTCCAGTCCTTTGTGGATTGCTTCACGGGTTATCATCAAATCTGGATGGATGAAGAAGACGCAAAAAAGACAGCCTTCACTACACCATGAGGAGTGTACTACTACAAAATGATGCCATTCGGTCTGAAGAATGCTGTGGCCACATACATGAGGGCCATGATGTCCATCTTCTATGATATGATACATAAGGAAATAGGGGTATATGTTGATGACGACATCATCAAGTCCAAGAAATCCACAAATCACATAACAGACTTGAGAAAGTTCTTTGACCGGTTGCGGATGTGATGACCCTTTGTGTCATCACCTATTTTATTTACCATCCCGTACTTCCGAGGCCTTGAAAACCTCATTTGTAGTTGCCTCGATTTGTGTGCACATTTCCGGGCGCGTAGCCGGAAAGTTTAAATATGAAATTCTGTAAGAAATACTAAAATTTGATATTAAAATTGGTAAATTTGACTCTGGTCAACATTTTGGGTAAACGGACCCGGACCCGTGTATTGACAGTCCCGGAGGGTCCATAGGATAATATGGGACCTGGGCGTATGCCCGGAATCGAATTCCGAGGTCCCAAGCCCGAGAAATGAATTTTTGAGTAAAATTGTTTTTCTGAAATTTATAAAGAAAAGTGAAATGAAAATTTGTTAGAACGCGTTGGTATCGGGCCCGTATTTTTGTTCCGGCGCCCGGTAAAGGTCTTATATGTGGTTTAAGATATTTCTGTGAAGTTTGGTTGAAATTGAACGTCGTTTGACGTGTTTCGGACTTAAAACTCTAAATTTGAAAGTTTATGAAGTTTGAAGGAAAACTAGTGATTTTTGATGTTTGATTCGTTGATTTTGATGTTATATTGGCGATTTGATCACACGGCTAAGTTCGTAGGATGTTTTTGAGTCAATGCATGTGATGTTTTAGGAGCCCCGAGGGCTCGAGAGTGTTTCGGAGGTGTCTCGGAGCGATTTTGAACTTAGGAAGATTGCTGGTTTTTGGCTTCAGCAGTTGCAGGTCCATTTGTTCTCCGGCGTTCGCGTAGCTTTAAGCTTTTCCTTCATTGTGTTAACATCCATTCCCTCGCAAACACGTAGGGTTATTTGAACCTGAGGGCTTAGCCCTCTTTTCCTCTTCACGTTCGCGTACAGTTGACCGCAAACGCGTAGCTTTACATGTGCCCTTCACCGCGTTCGTGTGATGTCCCATGCGTTCAGATAAGTCAACTTCTGGACACCAGCCTTTTTACTCTTCCCGTTCATGTTCTCCCTTTCGCGAATGCGATGGCTTGCCCAGTCTACCCTTCGCGAACGCGACCTCACTTCCGCGAACGCGAAGGGCAATTTTGCCCAGTGGTATATAAATATTTCCAGAACCAGTAGCTATGGGATTTTCATAAATCATAATGAAAATTTTCTTCTCCAAGGCCCTTAGGCGTCCATTGAAGCCTTCCTTCATAAAAAATTCTTGGGTCAGTAAATTTTAACTCGTTTCCTTCATTTTTCACCTATATCTAATGGATTACTAAGCCTAAAACATCCAAATTAGAGTAGAAAATTTAGAATTTGGGTAGATTTAGGCCCTTTTGAATTTTCTTGATTTAGACCTCTTTTTGGGGTCGCATTTGAAAACAAATTATATATTCGTGCTCGTGGGTGAATGGGTGACATGGTTTTGGTCCGAGCCTCGTGTTTGGACCAAGCGGGCCCGGGGTCGAATTTTGTTATTTTGGAAGAATGCATGGAAATGGGTGATTAGGCTATGTAATTGAATCATTGAATCCTTATTGATATACTTGAGTTGATTATTTCTAGATAATACCATTCCAGAGTTGAATTCTAAAGGAAAGGCGGTGTTAGAGGGTTGATTGCTATATTTTGGACCCGAGGTAAGTGTTTGGTCTAACCTTAGCTTGAGGGAATAAGAGTTGATTATTATTTGCTACTTGCTAATTGTCAAATACGATGTATAGGCATGGTGACGAGTATCTATACATTGGTGTCTAGCATGACCGTGAGTCCTTATATTGCGAATATTCTGATTTTGTGGTAACTTCCATGTTTAATTGATGATTTCTATATGTTCTAAAGAGCATGTTAAGGGAATTGTGATCTTTAAAATCCTTTGGAGCATTGGCTCAAATTGTAGCACGAATGGTGAAGATATGTGAGATAATTGAGTCCTTTGGAGCATTGGCCCAAATTGTAGCACGAATGGTGAAGATATATGAGATAATTGAATCCTTTGGAGCATTGGCTCAAGTAATAGAGGAAATTATGAAATGAAAGTGAAAGAAAGAGAAAGAGTTACTAAAATATACCTTGGTCATTGTTGCTTTTGATATTGTCTCCCTTGCTCGGATGTTGAGATTACTGTTATTGTTCCCTTGCCGGGATTTAATTATTTAATTGATGTTCCCTTGCCGGGATTTAATTATTTAATTGATGTTCCCTTGCCGGGATTTCTATTTTTATTCTGTTTACTCCCTTTCCCTTGTTTGTGATTGCTGTTTGGGTGAGGAGGAGTGTTAAAGTATGACGGGTGATGTCGTGCACTGTTTTCTATGGTAAGGAAGAGTGTTAAAGCACGAAGTGTGATGCCGTGCATTGTTTGATATTGTCTCCCTTGCTGGAATGTTGAGATTACTGTTATTGTTCCCTTGCCAGGATTTCTATTTCTATTCTGTTTACTCCCTTGCCCTTGTTTATGATTGCTGTTTGGGTGAGGAGAGTGTTAAAGCACGAAGGGTGATGTCGTGCATTGTTTGCTATGGTGAGGAAGAGTGTTAAAGCACAAAGGTAATGTCGTGCATTGTTTGATATTGTGAGGAAAGAGTGTAAGTCACGGAGGGTGATGCCGTGCCGTACGATGTACCATTCCGTACCGATATTCATTGATTATACTGTGAGGAAAGAGAGTAAAAGTACGAAGGGTGATGCCGTGCCATGATTTACATTGATTACATTATACATTACATAGTGAGGACGAGAGAAAAAGCACGAAGGGTGATGCCATGTTGTGATTTACATTGATTACATTATACATTGCATAGTGAGGACGAGAGTAAAAGCACGAAGGGTGATGCCGTGCAAGCATTGATATTCTGGTCCTTATTGTTATTCTGGCCTTGTTGTCCCTTTCTTTGTTTAAGATTTCTTATATGATACTTTTATCTCCCCACAACATGTTCCCCTTCGCTTATTGATTGATTACTTCCTTTATTTCTTTTCCGTTGTATATATATATATATATTCAAATTGCACAGGTTTACTTGGTAGTCTGGTTCTAGCCTCGTCACTACTTCGCCGAGGTTAGGCAAGGCATTTACCAGTAAATGGGGTCCGTCGTACTAATGCTATACCTGCACTTCTTTATGTTGTGCAGATTACGCAGCCGGACCCAGAGGACATCATTAGTGGGAGTATCTTCCAGCTTATCCTAAAGGCTTCAAGGTATACCCGCTGGCGTTCGTGGGCCATGGCATCTCTCCCATCCCCATGTCTTCGCTTCTGTCTTGTTTTTCCTCTAGTTTCAGAGACGTCATGTATTTCCTTTCAGACTTTGTATTTAGCACTCTTATAGGCAGTTCGTGAGTTTGTGACTCCAGGTTTTGGGAAAATTATGCGTCGATGTATCGTATTGTCTTTACTTACTTTTGAACTATATTTTATTTCCGCTGTTAAGTTGTGAACTACTTTAGCTTGTTATGTTGATTCGAGGTTATCATGATAGTTTAATTGTACACGTTGGCTTGTCTAGCGGGTTCAATGTTAGACACCATCACGGCCCGATGGTGGGATTTCGGGGCATGACAGCGGAAGTACAATCTAAAGCTAAATCCCGCAAAATGTGCATTTGGAGTTCCTGTTCGAAAATTGTTGGGATTCATTGTCAACCGCCAAGGAATCAAGTTGGACCCGTCAAAGGTAAAAGCTAGCCAATAATTACCACCACCAAAGAACAAGAAACACGTGATGAGTTTCTTGGGACGCCTCAAATACAATAGCCGCTTCATAGCACAATCCATAGTGACATGTGAACCAATTTTCAAAATACTGAAGAAGGATGCCGCAACCAGTTGGACTGGGGATTTTAGAAGGCTTTTGACAAAATCAATGAATACTTGTCCACACCACCAGTCTTAGTCCCGTCAGAACCTGGTAGACCTTGATTATTAGTCATAATTTGCCTCTCTGTTACTGTGTCACTCAACATGATCACTCGACCCCATACCCCTCTAGTATTTGCTTGATTTAGAACAGTTCTCTCATCATGTTTCAATTGTTACTTTGCGATGTTGGGTTAAGTCTTTGATACAACTTGATCTTCTTTAGTTAATTAGGCCATTATGGCAATGCTTGAATGCCTATATCCGCTACTTGACATGATTTTACCTTACACTCTGCCCATAATCTATATAGTAATAGTCTTGCATATGTGTCTTAATTTGTAGTTATGATCTCACTCCTCTACTAACATGATGCCATGTTCTTTCTATTATTACTTGGCTCAACACAATGATGTCCTATTTCTTGGTAATAATACTAGGTTGTGTACTTAGCATAATTCAACCATGTTTCAACATGTTTAGTATTGTGCACCTGTACATAATAGTCTTTGTCAATCCTGTAAACATGTTCTTTTCTTAACTTTTTCAGCATGTGACTACCTCTATGCTAAGTTTTGAACCTGTTTCTATCAAGCTTTCTTTTTAAAATTATGTGATTTTTTCAATTTTTGGTCTATATGCTCAATTTGGTCGTGTCTGTTTAAATCCCTCAAGTCTTGTCTATCAACGTTGGTCCCCTCTCTTTCACTTATTACTCGAGCTCTTTAAATCCCCATTCTTAGCCGTCTGAAAGCCAAGGCTACTTAGGTTCTACCATTTGACCTCCCTAATGCGAGCACTGCTCGGGGTCCAATTGAGACCCTTGTGAACTCTGACACACTAGGGCTTGGTCCCTAGTCATTCTCTGAATTTTCTCTATCAACCTCCCTAGTGTGAGCACTGCCCTGGGTCCTTGAAGCTCTTGGAAACTCTGACACACTAGGGCCTTGGTTCTACATTGCTCAACTCTGTTTTTACCTACTGGTTGAATCAACTGGTTTCTGGTTGCTTTATGTAAATGAAGATATGACTTATGGGCTGTGGTAAACCATGTGGACTTGAGAATGAAGGCTTGGCTTGGTTGGGTATATTTTTGGGCCTATTGTAGGCTCACTATAGTTATTTCTACTCTACAATTTATTCCACTCATTTGGGATTGTAATATTGTTGTAATAACAATTGGGGTGTTAGTAAAATCGGGAAAATGAGTTTATTTTAACATTTTCATGAAATGAGTAGAAATCCTGCCTATAGGTTTTACTTTGCTCAAATACGTGCTGCTATTGTGTGTGTTAGATGACCTGCCTATAGGTGTTGACTTTGCTCAAATACGTGCTACTATTGTGTGTTCTAGATGACCTGCCTATAGTTGTTTACTTTTCTCAAATATGTTCTGCCATTGTGTGGGTCAGATAACCTGCTTATAGGTATTTACTTTGTTCAAATATGTTCTACTGTGACGCATGTTAGATAACTTGCCTATAGGTATTTAATTTGACCTATTTTGCTCCCACATGCGAGAACCTATAGGATATTGAATGATTAATATCTCAATGTGCGCATAGGATTCTGTTTACACGTGGCTTAATCTACAAATATAGAAATCATGCCTATAGGATCTAAAATCAATCCTAATTATTGATTATCCTGCTCACATCCTTTAAGTGCTAATGTTGAACTTTTAACACTGTGTCATCGCCATTATTAGAAAGCATGCCTATAGGATCCAATCAAGCAATTCTGAATATTCTCCTATAGTTATCATTGCCAATTATTGCACACATCACCTAGTTATCATGCCTATAGGTCTAATCGCTTATAACCCATAATCAGTAGGCAACTCTGTAGTCACTTAGTAGCCGTATTTAAGAAATGTCTTTCGCATATGAAACTGTCTGCCTATTAAAAATCTAGAATAACATATAGATCATGACTATAGGATTCAATAACTTTAATTCATATAAAATCTGCAATTGTCAAATGCCTAAATCAATTGCGTGCATTTGTTGTCTAAGTGCGGAGGCTAACTTCAACCCTTATTTGCTTTTACATGAAAGTCCAGCTTGTTTTGTATGTCGCCTAGTTTTCTCATTCTGAGCAACCTAAGTTGAGTCTAGAACCATCCATGATAGAAGTCCAAACGCCTCCTGGACTATAGGTATGGGATAGGTAGTACACGCATAATGTACGATTTAGAATTAATTAGTACGCTTTAGGTAAACAACTTAAAGACAGTAATCGGGTAGCAGGAGATGATAGAGTTGATACCCAAATTTTCCCTCATATTTTTAAAATATATTTATATACTTTTAAAATAGTGCATATGCATCATCATTTGATTTACAAGCATTCACAAGTATTTTTACATAATTTTCCATAATTTTTGAAAGCTTTAAATCAATTTATTTCTGTATTTATTATACAAATATACAATAATTATCCTCTAAATTACTTTTGTGATGATGTAATCATCTAAAACTTATCATTTATGCCCTTACAAGGTTTTAAATTTTTTATTGCATTTGTTATAATTACATTTGCATTTTTAAGGCTAAAATTGCACATTTTGCAATAATAGCCAATGCATGTTTTATTACATTATTTATGCAAAAAATAAACTTTTATATATTTATAGTGTCAAATAACTGTTTTTAATCATTTTAACCAGAAATGATATTTTTTTTAGTTATTTATTTCTTAAATTGGGTATTTAAAATTTGGCCCCCAATTTTCAATTAAACATGGACCCTAAACTACCCAAACATACCCAATTACACCAAGCCCAATACCCCTGGCCCAATTACCCTTACCCACTTAATAAATAGATCCAAACGATGCTCATAAACGACCCCTCACTTTCCATATATCTCCTCCTCTCTACCCTAATCCTCATTTCCCAAAAACCGCCGCCTCTATTTCCCTCCTGTGATGAAACCTAATCCCGCCGCCTCACTAAAACCCCCCCATATACCGTTCCTAATGGGATTCTTTCTCCATTAGATTACCATTTTTGCGTTTTTCCTTTATTTGGTGACTCTTTACAGAATAACTTAAGTACTTGCATAAACATGGCAAGTACCCTACTTTGATTCTGTCGTAATCATTTCTCAACTCTTGAATCTGGAAAATATTAAGGCCAAACACGTTTATTTGCATTGTGTATGCCCGATTTGTTCGTATCTTGCTGATTCCGTAAGATTAGGTTTTCATATATTTTTAATCGAACCAAATCTGGTTCAATTCAGTGTTTTTTCTTGAATAATTTCCTTTCCACGTTCATTTTTACGCAGTGTGTGATTATTTTGTCCTTATTTCTCTGCCGATTTTGTGTGATTTACCTAAACCTAGGGTTTTGAATTTCCCTTTTCCTTACTGATTTAGATGCCCAAATTAATTATTTTCCATATTATGTGTTTAGTTTTCTGCACTATTTAAACCCCTCCCCATTCCTCTTTGATAAAGGTTTTTCATGTTCTGAGTTCGAAAATCTTTCACTACTATAATAAAAATTGTGTGCTTCCGCTCTTGAATAATCTCAATCAATGTTTTGATTCCTGTCCGGCTGAAAGCCAATGCCAGAAATCTCCAAGTTCTTGCTTATGTTTGGTGCTATTTACCACACTGTTGGATCCCTTTCTTCCCTGTTTCATCTCAACTGGTGATTTAATTGACCCTTTGCCATTTCATTATGATTATTTGCTCAATGTGCTATTTCAACTAGACTATGTTATCCTAAATGCTATTACTTGTAGTTTGAGACATTTTTGAACCTATTTTGAGTTGATTAATGAAATTCTTCTTAAAGTCTAGGTTACTGATGACTATATTTTTAAGTTGTGTTTGTTATGAACCTATTTATAAACATGCTGTCATACCTTTTCCTGTGGACCATGTATTGATGTGTGCATTAACAGGTTTATAAGTCTGTTTGTTGAAACTGTTATAATGTGGCCTGTTTGATTTTGTTCTTGTTATATTATGACACCTCTAGTAACTGCGTCAATCAGTTTTTACATGTCCTGACATATTGCTAATTAGTGTGATTCCTTCCAATGACACTAGTTCCTGTACTTAGTATAATCTGGACTCTTTGTTATCACTATGAATCTGCTTATGAATTGCCTTGTTAGCATGTGATTGAGTTTATTTCCTGAAGCTTGACTAAGTCTGCCTAAGTTCAAGCATGTCTACCATTTGTTTGTATATGTTCTATATGTGATTCTATCCTTCAGCGGATTCCCTAATCCCATTTTACTCCCCTAATCCTTCTGAATTCTCATACGTAGCTGGATGAAAGCCAAATCTATTTAGGTTTTGTCCTTTGACCTCCCTACTGTGGGAACTGCTCAAGGTTCATGTGAGACCCTTGTGTACTCTGACACACTAGGACCTGGTTCCTTATCTTTCCTTGAACTGTTTCTGATCAATCTCTCTAGTGTGAGAACTACCCTTGAATCTTGAAGCCCTTGGGAATTCTGATACGCTAGGGATTTGGGTTCTGTATGCTCAGCCTTGATATATGGGTGAATCCCTCAACAACTGGTTATGTTGTATCTATGAACATGGATTTTGGAGCTATTGTGAGTTGAATGCCTGGCATGCCCATGTGCATTTGGGACTGTTGTAGGCTCCCTATAGTTATACTTACTTTGTAATTTATTATATTCTGGTCTATAATAATTATTGTAATAACAATTCTGGGGTTTTAGTGAAAATGGGAAGGGGTTCTTATTTTATATTTTACAATAATGTTGGGTAGAAATCCTGCCTATAGATCCAACAATGTGTTATTATATGTTATGTGTTAGAAATCATTTCTATAGGTTCCTTATTATGTTTAGTCATCCTATACGGGCAGCCATGCCTATTGACTTAATGCTTGGTTCTTTTATGTTCTGCTTTTCTTGCTAGAGACCATCCTTATAGGAAATGGTGTGATCCAATATGTGTGCAAATGCCTGCTTACATACTGTTTTGTTCAAATTATAGAAATCATGCCTATAAGATCTAAAACTGGATCACATTGTAAAAATCATGCCTATAGGATCTAAAACATGACCAAATTATGGAAATCATTCATATAGGATCTAAAACTGCATCAAATTATAGAAATCATGCCTATAGGATCTAAAACTGCATCAAATTATAGATTGCACGCCTGAATCTGTTTAATTGTCATTTCTTCTTGCTTATTCATGAGTTTCTAAACACTATGTTGTTACCCTCGTTAGAAAACATGCCTATAGGGTTAAAACAAATAATTTGGATATGTTTCTGTGACTTGCCACTATTTATTACCGCATGAAACACCTAGATACCATGTTAATAGGCTTAATCTCATTATGCTAAAATCAGTAGGCAAATTTATATAGGTTCTAATAATCTCATTAAGAAACTGATTTTTTACATGAATGCCTACTCGTTCATTCAACATCACATAGATATCCTGCTTATAGGATTCTGCAATTAATTAAATTCTATTAATGTTAACCAGTTTGGCGTGCATTTGCTGTTTAAATACGGAGACTAGTTTGAGCCCATACTTGCTTATATTTGAGAGTCCTAAGTTGTTTTTGTATGTCACTTAGTAATTTTCATTTTGAGCAACCTAAGTTAAGGTCTATAATCACCCTGAAATTGAGGTGCAAATGTTTCCTGGACTATAGGCATGGGATGGGTAGTGCACGCATAGGGTACGACTTAGAATTAAATAGAGCGCTTTAGTGAAACAACTTAAAGATAGTAATCGGGTAGCAGGAGTTGATAGACTGTGCCCACTGAATAATATGAGTAACACCCCGTCTTGAGGGAGTTACAAAATATTATTTATGTTGCACGGGGTGATCGTTTAAGCTAAAAAACTTAGGACCTAATCCTTTTATTATTTGTCCAAACTGTTTCTTTTCTCTTAGAATAATTCACCTAATTCAAGTTCGGCTGGGACCAACCGTTGTGGACCTCAAGGAGTGCCTAACACCTTCTCCTTAAGGTAATTTGAGCCCTTACCCGATCTCTGGTGGCGCAAACTAGTAAACCTGAGTCTTTTGCAAATAGGTGCCCTAACGCACCTTAATCCATTAGGCCGCGACTCTCTTAAATAACCCTTGCTTTAAAATAGTTGTCAATGTCGAAACCCGATTTCACGAGAAAAAGGGGCACGACAGCATGGCAAACCTTTTAGAGATCTAGTTCTTCCAAAAAATCCTACGGGCGATTTTGGCGGCTACTACACTGATCACTACTATGGCCAATCTGGCTAGCGGCCAACCTATTTCTCAGGCTGGTCAACCTCCTCCAACCCATGCCCAACATACCACAACAACAAACAATGACCCCCGTCCCATGGACTACTCTAAAGTCCTAAAACCTAGTACGTTGAACGCGACCATGCAAGAACGTGCTTCATTAGTCGAACCAATTCAATTTCGAAGGCTTTCATTATTGAATGGTGAACCAGTTGTGAATTTTACTAAGGCATAAGTTGAAAGAATGGATGTGATTGAAGGCTTACAGTATGCTATCGTTGGTAAACTATCATATGGTTGGCCAAAGATTCAACAATTACATCGCATTCATACACAGTGTAGGATTAAAGAAGAATGTAATATTGGCTTCCTAAAGGACAAGCATGTTCTTATTATAATGACATTATGGCAAGATTATTTAAATTTTACGTCGAATACAGCTCACTACATTACGGACAAGGATGGACATGAATACCAGTTAAGGCCTCTGATATATGATTCCAAATTTAAAGCTGGTTATGAAACTCCTAAGGAAATGGCATGGATATCATTCCCAGGCCTGTTAACTACATTTTTTGTGAAGGAATGCTTATTTTTTTTAGCTTCTGTAGTTGGAAACCTTTGCATCTAGCTATTGCCACTATAAACAAAACTAGACCTAGTTACGCAAGGGTGAAGGTGCTCGTGGATCTTCTTGCTGACTTGCCTAAAAAAGTAAGAATGGATATAGATAATGATGCAACTGGAGGGGTTAGAACTGAATGGGTGAAAATCCATTATGACATGTTGCCAAAATATTGCAAAACATGCAAGCTACAGGGCCATGATGAATCTGAATGCTGGAGGCTGCACCCAGAGTTATATGGAGAGAAATATACTGCAAAATAACAGGTGGAGGAAAATGATCAATCAAAAGGAAATCAACAACCACTGATGATTTTATCTAGTGGAAAAGTTTTAGGTAATATAGCTGGAAATTCTAAGGAACGGTGGAAGGAAGTCAAGGATAATCGAGTTAAGGCCAACAATAATAAGAAGGGAGCACAAGAAACAACTGGAAAATAAATTATTCCAGTGCAGCAAGGTGAAAAACAACCAGCTAATGGAACTAATTCAGGTAATAAGGGGGAGAAACAGAATGAGGTACAAAGCAACACCGGGAAAGAAATAATACCAGTTGAACAAAGTGTATCTAATCAAGTGCAGGTTGGAAACAAATTTGTAGTGTTAGAAGTCTTAAATGGAGATGAAGAAAACAATAATCAACTGGTGGTAGTGGATGATCATCCAAGTAATAGTCCTATTGTAGTTGGAACTCATTCAACATATTTGCACGAATCTGCTGTAAAGAATGGTAGTTTGAATCCTGTAGCCCGAATCTTTAATCCTAACTCAGCTGGAAGTGAATCAAATAATAAGTGTAAGAATGTTAAATTACCTGGGAAAGAAAATGAGACGTCACTAGTAAATGAATAAACTTCCCAATGGGTACAAATAACTTTCAAAGAGAGTGCAGTAGGAGTTAATACATCATGTCAAGGCATACCTTTGCAAGAAACACTGGTGGAACTAGCCAAAACTCCTGTTAAAAAATCTGGTGAAACCAAGTTTCAGAATGTGAATGAGAGAATTCAATGGAGTGGAGCTAGTGATTGATGAACAAGAGGAAGAAGAGCAAAGCGAAAATGATGAATCTAGTGTCATAGCTGATAAACCTACTGCTGTTAACAATAACAAGGTTAATAAAGAGTTAATTGTGCAAGAAGCAACCAAAGAAAAACAATCAGATAATAGAACTGATGGGATTGATACAGAGAAGTCAGTTGGTAGGGGAACTGAAGCTGGTGATCCAGGTGGAACAGGTATGATTGCTAATACTAATAAGGTGGTTGATGCTAATACAAAGGTGCATGGGAATGAGCAGAAAACTAGAAGTATTGTACCATTGGAACCCCTCATTTGAAACTGATAAAGAGAGGAGAGGAACAAGCTATGATATCCAAATTTCAAAAATCAAATACTGTCGAAGCTTTAGGAGACACAGATGCCAATGATGAATATGAAGAAACTGGAAGAATTGGAAAATACATGGCTCAGGAAAAAACTACACATAATTTAATAAATTTCGCTAGGCATGGTGATTTATCACCTAGACACATTGAAAAGGCAAAACCGGCAGCAAAAGGTAGGAAGAAACAACAGAAAGACAACACTAATGTGCTTATAGGAAGTGTTCAAACAATAAGGACTTTGATCAAATCCAATAATCAGTAATGGATGCTCTCATTTGGAATATAAGATCTGCGAATACTCAAAAATCTTTTGAGAGGCTAATCAAAATGCATAGGCAGAAGCACTATGAATTTATAGGTCTAATGGAGACTAAGCAACAAGCTAGAAAGCTGGACAAATACAGAAATAAAATTGGCATTGCACAAGCAATCTCAAATGTGTCAAACAAGATTCAGGCCTTTATAGATGAGGTACTCAAGGTCACAGTCATGTACGATATGGTACAACAACTTACTTTAAGACTATTTCATACTGAATCACATGTGGAACTTGTTCTTACACTGGTATATGCCAAGTGTGATGCAATTGAGAGAATAGAGTTATGGGATTCATTGTATGCAATGCCAAGTGATATAAATGTGCCCTATCATGTAGGTGGTGTCTTTAATGTCATTTGGGACGAGAAAGAAAAGTTTGGTGGATTACCAGTGTCCTTGAATTAAATAGATGACTTTAGACACTGCATTAATACCTGCAACCTATTTGATATAGGCTTCAAGGATAGAATTTTTACATTGTGGAATGGGAGGGCAGAAGAAGATTTTATTTTTAAGAGGCTAGATAGATGTCTAGAAAATACTGAATTTCAACAAACTTTTACAGGAATAGAATTTACACATTTGCCAAAGATAGGCTCAGATCACAGTCCAATGCAACTTTACTATGATATAGAAACTTCTCCAGTAAATAAACCTTTTAGGTTTTGGAACTTTTGGATTGAACATGAATCCTTCAAAGAGATTATGAAAGAGAACTGGAAAGCAGACTTCCATGCAAATCCATTCATTATGTTCAACCATAAGTTAAAGAAAGTAAGGAAGGCATTGTCAACATGGAGCATGGAAACTTTTGGTGACATATTTTAGGGTAGCAAGATTAGAAGAGGTAGTCAAGGTGCATGAGGCAGAATTCGAAGCTAATCCTACATGGATGAATAGAGAAAGATTACAACGAGTTCAGGTAAAGTCCTTGCTTTGGAGGAGAAACACTGGAGGCATAAATGAGGAGTGGCTTGGTTTATAGATAGTGACAGGAACACCAAATTCTTCCATCTAAAAGTCAGGGGTCGAAGGAAAAGGCTGCAGATCAAAAGGATCCAAAACAGTATAGGTAATTGGATTTAAGAAGATGAGGAAATTTACGTAGAAGCAATTAAGTTATATGAAGACAATTTACTGAAACCACATTTCCGAAATCATAAATGAAATCCCAGTACTGATAGATGCGGAGAAGAACTCAGAACTGATAAGGCAACAAACAAAATAAGAGGTCGAAATGGCAGTGTTTAGCTTAAATGAAGATAGTACAGGAGGACCAGATGGCTACACAGGTAAATTACCAGTCATGTTGGGACATAATAGGAGATGATTTAGTTGATATGGTCAGAGTATTCTTTAATGGCCATGAACTACAATAATGTGTGAATCACACAAATCTGGTATTACTGCCAAATAAAAAAGGAGGTGATAACATTTTCATATTTAAGGGCAATAAGCCTTAGTAATTTCTCCAGCAATGTAATCTCGAGGGTGATTCATGAGAGACTAATGAGGATACTACCTAATATTATCTCAGAGGAGAAAGCCTGCTTTGTGAAAGGGAGAAGAATTGTGTAACATATTCTGCTAACAAAAGAGATCATTAAGGATATAAGATTAAGAACCAAGGCTGGACCAAATGTTGTTATGAAGTTCGACATGACTAACGCGTACGACAGGTTGTCTTGTTTATTTCTGATCAAAGTTATTAGAAAAATGGGATTCTCAGAGAGATTCATTGGCATAGTGTTTGGGATAGTATCAAATAACTGGTATTCAGTTCTTATTAATGGCCAAGAACATGGTTTCTTCAAGTCTTCGATAGGAGTCAAACAAGGAGATCTGATGTCTCCTACATTGTTCATCATATCCGCATAAGCATTGTCGAGGGGTTTAAATGCTTTACATTTAAATTTATACTTTTGTGGATTTGGTTTACCCACGTGGAGTCCAAAAATTCAATCATTTGGCTTATGCGGATACTACGATTATATTTTCATCTTCTGATGCAACTTCATTGAGACTGATAATGGAAGTGCTGAATAAATATGAGGCTGCTTCTGGACAGTTAGTGAACAAGGCCAAGTCTCCAGTATACTTGCATCACTTTTCATATATTGAAGTAGCTAATAAAGTTGAGAGAATTACAGGAATGAAAAGGCAAGACTTCCCAATTCGGTACCTAGGATGCCCTATCTTCTATGCTAGAAGAAAAATTGATTACTATCAAGGGTTGATCATGAAGGTTATGGACAAACTGCAGGGATGGAAAGGGAAGATATTATAAATTGGAGGCAGAACAGTTTTGATTTCTCATGTACTACAGAGCATGCCGATGCTCTTATTATCAACAATCAACCCTCCAAACTCTGTTATAAATAAACTTCATAAAATATTTTCACAGTTTTTTTGGAGCAGCTCAATAGGGGGTAGTAACATACATTAGGCATCATGGAACACTTTGTGTATTCCTGTTGAAGAAGGGGGGATTTTGTTTCAGGTCATTGCATGATGTTTCAAAGGATTTGTTCTCAAAATGATGGTGGAACTATCGTATGAAGCCTTCTCTGTGGAGCTCAGTTATGAGCCAAAAATACTACAAAAGACTAAATTAAGTCATTGTTGCATTGAGAAGAGGATCTCACATATGGAGAAAATTGAAAGAATGCAGGGATTTAATAGAGCACCAAATAACTTGGCATCCAAAGATGGGGTCCTCTTTATTTTGGTTTGATAATTGGACATGTATAGGAGCATTATATTTTGTTGTTCCACAAGCCTTTAGGATGGATGAATCAATACACAATGATTATGATGTGGTTGAGGAAGGATCATGGAATGTAGACAAGCTACTGGAGAGTTTACCTGAAGAATATGCAGTACACATTATTGAAAAGATCAAGCCTCCTACGATGCAAAATATACTTGATGTTCCATATTGGATGCTTGAACCTCGAGGATTTTTTAGTGTAAGGACAACTTGGGGTTATTTGCGGAAGAGAAATAAACCAAGAGTGGCCTACAAGATGATTTGGTTGAAGAGATTTCCATTCAAAATTTTCTTTTTTATGTGGAAAGTTTGGAAGGCAAAGCTTCCCTTAGATGACTTCATGAGAAGACTAGGCTATTGCATGCCCTCCAAATGTTGGTGCTACACTCAACCAAAGGAAGAAGCTCTTCAATAGTTTTTCTTCAATTCAAAGACACCTAGAGATGAATGGAGATACTTCTTTTCGAGGGCAGCTATAAATGTACATGGATTGACAATGCATCATGCTATCACCAAATATTGGACTGCCAAGGTATGCGATAGACTCAAGCCTATTATACAAGCATTGCCTTCATGTGTAGTTTGGGAATTATGGAAGAGAAGGAATAGCATGAAATATGGGGATCCTGTCTCACCTAGTCGCGTGATATATCAAGTGTCATCGACCTTGCAAGCACTTGTGAAGGTAAGGAAGCCAGGAAGATATAATGTCCCACATAAATAGCACGATCTCCTAGCAATGATGCATAATTATACACCTAGATTAAAGGTCACAAATGTAGTTTGGGAAATACCAGAAGAAGGCTGGATTAAGGTGAACACAGATGGTGCCTCGAGGGGAAATCCTGACAGGAGTGCAATTTGATTTTGTGTAAGGGATGAATATGGAGACATTGTGTTTGCTGAAGGGAATGAGATAAATGAGGTAACAAATACTGAAGAAGAAGTTGTGGCTACTGTAGAAGCACTAGTATGAATAGAACATGTGGTATTAGTACCTAGTACTCATTCCAATGGGAGGGAGTTGAAGATAGGCACAAGCATACCATAAAGGAAGATCACACTAGTGGATACTTTAGAGCACAAACTTTGTGCTCTATGCAGTTGCTATAGGAAATTGAATATGAACAGAACAAATGTGCTAAGGAATGAGAGACAATATTAGTGTGATACCTCAAGGATATAGGAAACAAGATCCATAATAATTCAGTTGGATAATCAATGGAAACCCCTCACACAGGTGATTGATAAAGGTTGGCATGGATTTGTACAACACTGGTGCATGGGGGGACAAGGCAATCATGAGAGTGGAGATACGCTATATTGGAATGAAAACACATGGGAATATACGAGGAGTTAGGCAATTAATATCAAAGAAGGCAGTTGGTTTGATGATGAAAACACAGTCATCTACCATGTTCAAATCTTTAGGGAAGAGAACAAGGGGGGTGAATTTTTTCACTAACTTAGTTTGCTTTTTTGCAGTTGACATTACTGTGGCTATGCCTTATCCATTGAGGAACCTTCATCTGGCGGTATTAGTACGCAGTACTCATTCCAGTGATGGGGAATCATGGCTAAAGCACAAGCATAGCAGCTTACAAAGGAAGGGGCAGTTCATATGCCCATGTTCATGCAGTGATGAGTGGCAAGTTTTGGCTGAACTTTTGGGTAAAAATGACTACGTTGAGGTGCATTACTTCGATGCAATTCTTGAACTTGACAAATCAGAAGGTATTCCATGCAAAAGTTTTATTAAGAATCGAAGGGATTACAGATGAAATGTCACTCAAAAACAACATACAACAAGACAGAACAGAACAATTGAGATGGCACATTTGGCAAAAGAATATGGACACACTTGACCCAATCTGTGCGTATATTTCAACACAACACATTAGAAGGATAACCAAGTATGGAATTCACACAAGAAATTCAATGAGTTACAACAATAGAACATGCAAAAAGAAGAGCAACAACATCAAAAAGACCACACATTGGATAGTGATGTTTGACACATACATGAAGAGGTCATTAGATTTCTTCTCGTGCAACTGTTACTGGATGGACATCATATATAGTTGGAATGGAGTGGAAAAAAGAAGAGCATTACAAAATCAAGGAATGAGACTTCAAATTCACAGTAAAGGGACAGGGCTACAACTACAAAAGGAAATGAGCTATAATGTCAATCAACAATTATGGGCAGAAATCAACACAAATCAGGGTTGTTTATGCAATGACCGGAAATATGCTATATATGAAATGTTTTGGCTAGTTTTTATTTTCATAGAGTATATTAGATCTTATGTGATATCAATTTTGAGCATCTTGATCAATTATGATAATAGGCTATATGTAAGGTTCAAAGTTTGTATTTTTCATATTTTAGGATGTCATGACATTTTCACTCCTTTATATAAATAAAACTATCCCTAGGCCCTACCTATTGGATTGCTTAAATAAAATCTATTGGGGATATTTTAGGCTCTTACCATAATGAACTTGGTCTATGTGAATTAATCTCTCTCAATAAGCGTGTCTTTATTATTTTTCTTGAACATCCCGCTCCCATTCTCCCTTTTATTGCTGCATGCACACCCCTTCCCCAATTTTCCCCTTATATGAACTTACATGCAATTCTTTGCTTAATCTTGTTACGATATGCATCTCCTCCATTGTTTCTCAATCGTGTTGGTAGCTTCAAATCTTTAAAATTTTGTTATGTCTTTCCCAATCCCTACCCCCTTTAAAATTTTGGTAGCTTCAACTTTTTCCTTGTTTTTTCTTTCTTTTCTGTCTTTACATTATTAAATACTGCTTTTATCACTTTTATCTTGTAAAATACCTGACAATGTGTTATTTTATTTTGCATAATTACATGCTCCACATCATATTCCACTCGTGCATGATTAATACCATAGGGGCACTTGATGAGTGTCTGCGCTTTTCTTATATTACCCTTTTTAAATTGGGAAAGGCTTATTTGCGGTTAAACTAGTCGATTAGCGGCGCAGTCGATGGTTCCGTGCCTTTCCCTCTCAAGTTGTCCACTTGAGGGTACCGGTCTAGACTCTTATAGAAAACCATACTCTGATGTTAACTGTGCATGCATCATGTCCAAACCTAGCATGAGTTAGAATGTTGTCTGCATAGTAATACTCTAAGGCAAGACTTCTCCGAAGCCCATCGGGATTTCCATAATCCCAATGGGCACGATTATGATATGTGCATTATTTGGAGAAAAAAGTGTCGATATGCTGATCAATAATGTGTAAGTAGTCAAACCCGGAGGGGGAGAGGGCTAACTTTATTTGTTTTGAAAAAATGAGGCTTGAAGTCCCCAGGTTCGGCATGGTCCGAAGTATATCACCCTTATTGCTAGACTGGTGGGAAAACCTCTCGCCGAGCGACCAAAACCATGTGAAAAAAGTTCTCAGAAATCTACCATCTTTACTGGACATTCAGCCAAACAATGTACTGATCGAGGCCGTTACTATTTTCTGGGATGAAAAGAGGGTTGTTTTCCATTTTGGTAATATAGATATGACTCCCCTTCTTGAGGAAATAGGAGCTTTCGCTGGGCTACCCTATGATAGCCCTGGTCTACTGGTACCAAAGAATCGTACTTCTAAAGGGTTTTTGAAAATGACGGGTCTTAGAAAGAATGACAAGCTAGTTTTCCTGAAGAAGTCTTACATACCTTCCGACTTCCTTTACGAACGTTATGGTCACATCACATCCTACCATATCTATCATGATGAGTTTTCCATCACCTCTTTGGGCTGGACTCATCGACAAGTTTTCATGTTCATCGTTTGTTTTCTGGGGATGATAGTATTCCCAATCCAAGGAGACAGGATACACACTCATTTGTCTATGGTCACCATGGCCTTAATGGAAGGGATTGAGGGACAGACTTACGCTATTGTCCCAATGATCGTGGAAGAGATATACCGAGCCTTGGACCGCTGCAAGAAGGGATTCAGACATTTCGAGGGTTGTAATTTGTTACTACAAATATGGTTATTGGAGCATCTTCAAAGAGGACAGTACCATCAGGAATTTCCGTTATGACCATGGAATAACCACATAGCTTTTCACCATAAAAAAGAATGACTTTCATCCGAGACAGGTTTGCACAATTGGAAAACACTATGGATTGGGTGCGCTTCTTCAGCAACTTGACTGATGACAAGGTCCATTGGATGTTCGAGTTGTTCCCTACTAGAGAATTCATCATCAGTTCAAGATATGTTCCTCACTTAGTGCTGATTGGGTTGAGGGGTATCTATCCTTATGCTCCTATCAGGGTCATGATACAGGATGGGAGAAAATAAGTCATACCACGAGTTTCCAAGATGGTTCACTACAAACCAGACTTTAAGGGTGATTCCATTCCATTCAAGTATGAGGCACAACACATGTGACATCTAAAGATTGTTGTGGGGAAGGATACCGTCAAACCAGATCGGTATTACGCCGGTCATGTGTATTTCTACCTATTATGGTTAGATGATGACATAGCGGGAGAAGTCAAGCTAGGGATCGATCAAGAAAACAGAGTCATAGACAATGATGCTGAAGCACAAGTAAAATACAAGAGGTTGCGCAAGAGAATATTTGAGTCTGAGGCCAGACATTGGAAAAACACAATGTAAACATGGAATCAATCAATGAATGGAGAGGAATTTCTACAAAGTCAACGGAGAGGTTGGAGTACTTAGAGCTGGGTCTGATGGAACTTGAAGGGAAGATGAGGAAAAGGATCATGGATTGTTAGAATACAGAGGGCAACAATGGAGGACACCTAGCAAGGGCATATTTTCTGCTGGACATGCGGAACCTGGGGAACCTGACCGATGGGGCCAAGAAGGCCAAGCTTGGAGAAGGTCCCTCCGGGACCAAGTAGATTAGAATTGTTGTTTACTTGCTTTTCTAGAGTCGTTTTAGAAATTGATTGTAATAAGGCAGATGCCACTAGTAACTCTTAATTATTGTTTAGAGATTTGATCTATTATCACATTAATGAAATGGGGCAATTATCAAGATTAAGTTTCTCCAAATCTACCTCTGGAAAAATGAGGTCCCCAAATTAGGACATGAATTTATGATTCTGCAATACATGTTTAAATACTGCAAATATCGTTCCAAACTTCCCTACTGACTTGTTTACCTTTTTTCTTTTCTTTGTTTTGATTATTCCCATCCCCTGAGGTTGGTTCGTGCATACTGGCATCATCAGCTGATCATACCAGATCTAGAGGTCCTCCTCCTTCTCCTCCAAGTGATCCTAAGAGTAAGGGAAAAGCTAAGATTGATGACATGAGCGGTATCAGGAAAGACAACGCTGCGCATGCAAAATTTTTTGAAACTTCAGATTGTCAGAGTTCTCCGGCAAAAAATGTTTTGGTCCTACGATTGGAGTAGAAAATACTCGTATTACAAGGGGAACTTGAGCATGTCCGCAACTTGGAAAACCTCTCCCTCACCTTAAACATCCCAGATATCAACCAACAGAATGCCCAAAACCCAGCACCTCCTTAAAGCACACCGAACCAACATCCACAAAATCCTCCCGCACCTCATCAATACGCAACACCTCCCCAAAATCCCAATCCTCCACCATTACCAACTCCCCTTCAGCACCAACATCATCCAACCCAGTATCCCCAAACTACTACCTACCATACCCCTAAAAATACACCGCAACCTACCTCCAATCTGCATAACTCATTTAATGATCACCACTACACCCAAATCTTCGGTATCCATTAGAACAACCCCATATATGTAGAAATTCTACCTTACCCCACTCAACAAACCCCATATACACCAGAATCCGCCAAGAAGGACCTGCTCATCAAGAATATGGCAGAGGGGTAAAGGCATTGATGGTTTAAACTATGAAGATCTGTGTATTCGGCAGGACGTAGAACTGCTAGAGGGTTACAAACCTCCCAAGTTCGAGATATTTGACGGAACAAGTGACCCAAAGGTGCATCTAAGGACATACTGTCACAAGCTCATAGGAGTTGGAAAGGATGAAAGGATCCGCATGAAATTATTCATGAGGAGCCTCATTGGAGACGCCCTATTTTGGTACATTAATCAAATTCCAAAGAAACGGGTCAGCTGGGTAAGCATGGCATCTAATTTCATGGATCGGTTCAGGTTTAATACGGAGAATGCATCAGACGCCTTCTATATACAGAATCTCAAGAAGAAGCCAACAAAGACTTTCCTCGAGTATGCTACTCGGTGGAGATCAGAAGCTGCGAAAGTAAGGCTTGCACTGGAAGAAGAGCAGATGAACAAGTTCTTTGTTCGATCCCAGCATCCACAATACTACGAAAGGTTAATGGTTATCGAGAATCATAAATTCTCTAACATCACCAAATTAGGGGAAAGGATTGAAAAAGGAATCAAGAGCGGAATGGTAACTAACTTGAGGAATTACAGGCTACGAACAAAACTTTGCAGTCAGGAGGTATATCCAAAAAGAAAGAAGTAGGGGCCATGATGGTAGCCCAAAGTCCAAAAGCTCCTCTTACATATCAAACACCTCTACCTACATATCAGCCTTCACCTCCTAGATATCCAAAACCCGCCACCGCCTATCATACTTATAACACCCAGCCAACATATTACCATTCACCACCAGCCCAACAAAACTATCAGAAACCCAGACCAAATTTCGACCGTAGGCCGCCCAGACAATATACCCCTATTGCTGAACCTATCGATCAATTATATGAGAGACTAAAAATTGATTGATATGCCTTCCCACTATTGCCATGGAGAACTCTTCTCAATGGGTCAATCCAAATAAAACACGTGCCTACCACTTCGACATGAAAGGTCATACCATCGATGAATGTCGCACTTTTAAAGACAAGATCCAAACATTAATTAATACCAAGGTCATACAAGGAAATAAAGCTACACCTAACGTCCGCAACAATCACATCCGAGATCACAGGGGCGAGGGTGTGAATGTGATAGAGATTGACGAAGAATGGGATCCAGAAGGGTAAATTGGGCTTATTCGAGAAGGGGATGACCCCAAGAATCCTACGGTCAGTCTCACTCCTATTTTGGTACAGATACAGCCACTAGTCGATGTTGAAGTAGCCGCAACAACCCTGTTCGAGGTAGAAGTAACAACACCTATAGCTACACCTGCTCCATTTACAGTAGAAGTGACCACACCCTTCACTGTGATGGTAGCACCCGCACCATCCTTTAATTCAAAAGTTGTACCTATGACTATGTCGTAGAGGCCAGAGAAAAGAAAAGGATAAAACTGAAGAAACTTGTGCTGCACAAGGGATGACGAACACTGGTAGAGTTTACACACCTGAGCACTTAGGGGGAACAAGTAAAGAGGCTGCTTCCAAGAAGCCCATCATTAAAACTGGCCAGGATGATCATTGGAGAAATGCGCAAGTAAGGGAATATTTGTTAGTAGACCATCTGAACAAAACCCCTGCTCAGATGTCCATTCTATCAGTGTTACAGAAATCTGAAGCACATAGGAATTCTTTAATGAAGGTATTGAAGCACATAGGAATGCTAACATGGTAGGACAAGTACTGGAGAGCCATAAAATCACTTTTCATGAAGACGAATTGCCACCAAAAGCATTAAGCCACAACAGGGCGCTGCATATCATGGTACAATATGAGGATAAATTAATTGCAAGGTTTTGATAAATGGAGGTTCCAGTCTCAACATATGTCCATTGGCAACTCTGAAGAGATTGGGCAAAGGATTACATGAAATACATGCATGGACTATGAACGTGAAAACATTCGACGGATCACAAAGGGCCACGATTCAGGAAACTAATATTTGCTTACAAATGGACCCAACTTGGCCTGATGTCGAATTCCAAGTACTCGACATATCCGCTCGTACAACTTATTGTTGGGATGTCCTTGGATACATGCCGCTGGGGCTGTGGTTTCTACTTTGCACCAGGTTAAAGTTCGAATCGAATCATCAGGAGGTGGTCATTCATGGAGACCAGAGTAATCCCGTTTATACCAATGAAATTGTTTCGGTCGTAGAAAATAGAAGCAAATAGGGTAGAGAGACATATCATTGCATCGAGCGCATCAATGCAATTGAGAAAGATAACTGGTGGAGCAGCAAAATAGAAATCATACTATCGTTGGCAGGATATGAACTCGGTAAATGGATCGGGAATAATCTCCAAGGTATTTCCAAGCCAATACAACTAAAACGTCACGACATGACCTTTGGATTGGGATATCAGTACACCTAACATGAGTATCAAAATTAGTTGCCACCATGGCGCGTTCCTTACTACCCTCTTGAACATCCAATAACGCATTTGAGCCAATCATTCCATCAAGATGATATGGTATGGGGATCCGAAGAGGACGAGGGGCTAGCCGGTCTGAGGAATTTATTCCTAGAAGAGGAAGACATGGATTGAAGTGTAATAGTTGTGGAGGAGGAGGAAGAAGTCCTTGTCATCCAGACAGTAGAGAAGGTATCTGTTCTCAGAAATGGGAAAGCCACACCATTAATGGCCCGGCGAGTTCCGAGGTAGCATGACTGCAAATGTCATTTATTCTGAAAATAATTCTTCTTGAGCATTTTTCGTCTAAAAACATATTTTCTTTTATTGTAGTATTTCCTTTTGGAGAAAAATTGTTTGAGTCATTCAAAATCGCTTTGTTTGACATTTTAATGTTTATCAATGGCTTGCTGTTTTATTATTACTATGTTTCATATCTTTCTCTCTACATCATTGCTATTTCTTATCTTGATGAAACGACGACTGTGACATGTAATGAGACAACGCAACATAAGGACAGTGACTCAGAAGAGATAGAAGAAGAAGACGTGATACCTGAGGAAATTATCAGAGAAGTTGAGAATTTTGAGAACAATCCTAAGTCCAATATGGATGAAATTGAGATAGTCAACTAGGGAGATTTCGAAACAGTCAAAGAAACCTGCATAAGCATTCACTTTCTACCATAAGAGAAGGAAGAATACACTCACCTGCTAAGAGAGTATGAGGACATTTTTGCATGTTCGTATGACGATCTGACCGGATTGAGAACATCCATAGTGGCTCATAAGCTACCTACCAATCCAATATGTCCACCAGTGAAACAGAAGCTGTCACGCCCCAAAATTGAGGGGTGAGACTGGCGCCTAACCGAATGAACCCTGTCAAGCGAACCTGATTTGCCTTTCCCCATCCCACGCGTTACCCCGTGATTTCAATACACATTATTCATGTGAAGTAGCCATTTATAACTTAGACATAAACTTACAAATTGAATTCATTTCTACTTTTTAGCATTACCAACGTATGATACCAAATACTTACAAAATACATACAATATTTACCAACATGGATCACGATTCCGAACCGTACCATTACTTAGCCTAAATGCATATGTACACTACCTATATTGTGTTTACGGAGCCTCTACGAATAAAAAAGGTTTATATAATACTTGCCGGAAACAAGGCCCCGACTATACCTTACACTACACCATAAACTCAAAATAAGGGGACATGCGCCACTCGTGGCCCAGGGAGGAAGTGGGGCTCACCAGAATAGCTGACGAAAAAGAGAGGAGGCACTACCGACAGTGGGCTAAATTACCTGCTGCAGAACCACCTACATTCATATAAGAAAATGTAGCGCCCCCGGAAAAAGGGACGTTAGTACTGTGGAATAGTACTAGTATGTATGAAGAAACTTTATCCCAAGTACAATCAAACAATACACAGATAGGAGACAGTAATAGAACCAATAAATCAATATACATGGAATGAAGCAACTAAATTCAACAAGTCTCACAATCTCTCCTTTTCCCCTTTCAACATCACCATATTCAAGAGTTTTCTCGATTTTCATTCCAATAGTGATAATGATCACGTTCCATTCTTATTGCCTCGAGCACCCATATTACCTCGGCCACCCTTATTCCCTCGGCCACCCTTATTACCTCACACCATCAAGTTTCATAGGTTTTCAGTTCAATAGTGATAATGATCACATTCTGTCCTTATTACCTCGGCCTCCCTTATTACCTCGGCCACCCTTATTTCCTCGGCCACCTTATTACCTCTTAACTCATTATCCTTATTAGTTCGTGTTGCGGCGTGAAATCCGATCCTACCCGACAACCATATTTCGCAACAAAAACCACAAACAATCAAGTCACAAGAATCATCATTTCAAGGAACACAAGTTCATATCAACAATTTATTTATTTGGGCCCAAGACACCATAATTCTCACCAAGAAATAATTCATGTACACGGTGTTGCCATAATCGTTCAACTCATTTACATCATTTCACAATACCCTTTCAATACGCTCCACGCATGGATTTTAGCCACTATATACATTCCCATACTTGGGCACATCAACAATCTTTCATTCATTAACACATACTTTCATATCGATGCCCTCGAGCATTTAAAACCTTTGCACATGATAAGACAGGCACATCAAAACACTTTTCACAACCTCATATAGCACGTTAGAATGACAATCAATCAGGACAATCAGAGAATAGAATCTTACATCTCAACACATTTGAACAATCAATTCACATATTTTCAACAAGGTACACATGCCGTATGCCCGGACCCAACAAGTGGATTCTAGTAAGGTTAGAGTTAGCCATACATACCTGGGGTCGGAATCCCTTTAAAAATTTCACTCACAAATCACCGAACCGACTAGTACAGTCAATCTGGTTCACAATCAAACATATTCAACTCATAATTAGAAGTCATGCATACGATTTGAACTCTTTTAAGCATTTTATCGGATGCTATGTGACCCCATTAGATTACCACCCCGTCTTTGTGAATCTTACCCCGACCCACTTCCTTTTGTTAGGTTATGGACATTAATGAGCATGCATTCAAGGTGTAACTTATATTTTCAAGAATCAATTTATGAGAATCCCCTTTTATCTTAAACCTGAAAACTAATAGGAATGGACTGGGGATTCTCACCTGATAGAATAAAGAAGAAGATAATTACTCGAAATTTTTCGGCCTGAGTGACTTTTAAAACCCAATTGATGAAGATGAAGCTTTCTCTATCAAGAACCCTCTCTCCCCTCTCTCTAATTTTGTTCAGAAAGTGGTTAAAAATGAAGGGTAGGGGTGTTTTAATGAACTGGGGTCGGGTTTTAATACTAGAAAAATAGGAGCCCGGCACAAGAATGCGGTAATGAATGCGATCGCATTCCTGACATGTGGTTCGCAGAATCGACCACAGAGTGGCCCTCAAGATGGGCCAAAATCCAAATCATACTGCCCAGGTATGCGATCATTATGTGGTCCGCAGAACAGAAATGCGATCGCCTATTGGACCGCATAGTTGACCACATATAGTTCTTTCTTCCTATACCACAAATTTACACATGATTCACATTTTTGCACATAACTTGGTCATTTTAATGAGTTTCATACAACCCAATCACCTCAATATACCATATTAATTTCAATTAATCATTACCAACCTACACTACCATTAATCACTTGCCTAACACATAAGTTCCACAAAACTTTCATTTACTTCAAGGGTTGCACTCTACCCAAAGAGTAACATCGGGTTTAGTTTCAGCACACATTGGGAAATTACAACAATAAGGCAATTAGGGGAAAATGGGGTGCCTTTGCACAAAACTGAACATAAAATATAATTTGCTTAGAGATGACAGTTCTGATGAACACTACTAGACTTGTTCAAACAAATGGGGATATTTTTTTTTCATCTTATTTTTCGCTTCCCACGTGGCTTTCTCAACGTGCTGACTTCGTCACAATACTTTAACTGAAGCAATTTATTTGGTCCTCAATCTACGAGCTTGTCTATCAAGAATAGCAACCAGAACCTCTTCATACAAAAATTCTTCATTAACCTCAATAGTCTCAACTAGCTCGATGGTTGATGGATTTCCAACCACATTCTTCAACATAGACACGTGGAATACCGGGTGCACTAATGACAATTCAGGGGGTAATTCCAACATATAAGCCACTCGTCCTATCATTTGAGCAATCCGATATGGCCCGACATACCTTGGGCTCAAATCACAAACCGCATCATTCCCTTCACGGGAGATACCTTCAAGAATACCCAATCATCTACCTGGAATTCCAATTCTCTTTGACGAATGTTTGCATAGGATTTTTGATGCCTCTGAGCGGTTTTCATCCTCTCTCGAATGACTTTGACTTTTTCCAACGCGTGGTGCACAAGATCTGGCCCTAACAATTCTGCCTCACCAACATCGAACCACCCAATGAGATATCTACACCTTCTTTCATACAATGCCTCGAATGGGGCCATCTGAATACTAGCGTGAAAGCTGTTATTGTAAGCACATTCGATAAGCGGTAAATGATCATCCCAACTGCCCTTGAAGTCCAACACACAAGCCCGTAACATATCTTCAAGCATCTGAATAGTCCCCTCAGCCTGACCATTAGTCTGCGGATGGAAAGCCGTGCTTAGATTTACCTGAGTACCCAAACCTTGCTGAAATTTCCTCAAAAAATTAGCCATGAACTGGGCTCCTCGATCTGAGATAATAGAAACTGGAGTACCATGAAGCCTGACTATTTCCTTGATATACAACTGAGCATACTGTTATGCAGTATCGATGGACTTGACTGGCAAGAAGTGAGCTGATTTCGTGAGTCGATGCACTATGACCCAAATGGAGTCGAACTTGCGCTGAGTGCGAGGTAACCCTACCACTAAATCCATGTTGATCATTTCCCACTTCCACATTGGAATTTCCATAAGCTGAGTTAATCCACCGGGCCTCTGATCCTCGGCCTTCACCTGCTGACAATTCGGACATTTAGATACAAGGCCTGCCACACCTCTCTTCATACCGCTCCAGCAATAAACTTCCCGGAGGTCTTGATACATTTTCGTAGAACCTGGGTTCACGGAATACCTGGAATTGTGAGCTTATGCCATCACCCTCTCACGAAAATTATCCACATAAGGAACACATAGCCTTCCCTGGCACCGTAAAGCACCATCATCGCTACCGAGTGAAAAGGACAAAATCTTGCTATTCAAAACTGCCTCCTTCAACTGCGCCAATGTTAGATCCCTATATTCCTTTTCCTTAACTTCCGCAACAAGTGATGATTCTACCCCATAATGCACCATGACTTTCCCCTCGTCTGAGGTTGAGAGACGGACCCCCAGACTAGCCAATTGACAAACGTCCCGAGCCAACGACCTACGATCTTCCTCCAAATGAGCCAGGCTACCCATAGACTTCCGACTGAGAGCGTCGGCCACTACATTTGCTTTTTCCGGATGGTACAAAATTTTCATATCATAATCCTGAAGCAATTCTAACCATCGTCGCTGCCTTAAATTCAACTCCTTCCGCTTGAACAAATATTAGAGAATCTTTTGGTCTGATAACACGTCCACATAGACCCCATACCAATAATGCCGCCAGATTTTTAATGCAAACACAACTGTCGCGAGTTCTAAATCATGCGTTGGATAGTTCTTCTCATGATTCTTGAGTTGCCTGAAAGTATAGGCTATAACCTTCCCGTTCTGCATCAACACACATCCCAAGCCAAGACTTGAAGCATCGCAATAAACCACAAATCCCTCCGTGCCTTCTGGTAATGTTAACAGTGGTGCCGAAGTCAATCTTGATTTCAACTCCTGAAAGCTCTTCTCACAAGCATCGGACCATTGGAACTTAGCTGCTTTCTGCGTCAACTTAGTCAATAGGAAGGAAAGGGTAGAGAATCCCTCCACAAACCTTCGATAATACCCAACTAGACCCAAAAAACTGCGAATCTTTGTTGGGGTCGTTGGTCTAGGCCAATCCTTCACCGCTGCGATATTCTGGGGATCGACCTTAATCCCTTCTCTGGAAACAACATGACCCAAAAATGCGACTGACTCCAACCCAAATTCATACTTTGAAAACTTGGCATACAATTGGTGCTGATGAAGAGTCTATAGAACTGCCGTGAGGTGATTAGCATGTTCCTCCCGAATCCACAAGTAGACAAGGATGTCATAAATAAAAACAATCACGAAGGAGTCAAGAAACGGTTTGAAAACCCGATTCATAAGATCCATGAAAGCCGCTGGATCATTGGTCAGTCCAAAGGACATTACCAAAAATTCAAAAATGGCCATAACGAGTTCTGAAGGGGGTCTTAGGAATATCCTGCTCTCTGATCTTCAACTGGTGATGCCCTGACCGTAAATCAAATTTGGAGAAAAACTTAGCACCCTGCATTTGGTCGAACAAATCATGTATCCGAGGCAATGGATACTTGTTTTTGATACTGACTTTGTTGAGCTACCGATAATCAATGAACATCTGAAGCGACCCATCCTTCTTCCTGACAAAAAGAATCGGAGCACCCCACGACGACACACTCGGCCGAATGAACCCCTTCTCTAATAAGTCTTTCAACTGCTCCTTTAACTCCATCAACTCTGTTGGCGCCATTATCTATGGTGGAGTAGATATTGGATGCGTATCTGGCAATACATCAATCCCGAAATCGATCTCTCTATCTGGCGGAATCCCTGGAAGCTTGTCTGGAAATAATTCAAGAAACTCATTCACGACTGGGATGGACTCGGGGGCAGACACTTCTGAAGCATGTCCGCAACCCGGACCAAATGATAAACACACCCCTTTTTAATCATCTTTGAGGCCTTAAGGTAGGAAATGAACCTACCCTTTGGCACCACACCATTCCCTTTCCACTCAATAACTGACTCATTAGGAAACTCTAGACTCATAATTCTGGTTAGGCAATCGAGTCTAGCAAAACACGAGTAAAGCCAATACATTCCCATGATAACATCAAAATCTACCATCCCCAGTCTGATAAGATCAGCCGTGGTATCTCGACCACACTCCGCGACAACACAATTTCTATAGACTCGTGCGAGTGTAATGGAATCATAAACCGGAGTCGACACAGAGAACGACTCATGAAGTTGTTCGGGTTCTATCCCAAAACTTGAAGGAATAAATGGGGTAACATAAGATAGGGAGGACCCCGGATCAATAAGAGCATAACAATCAAGGTCTTGAATAACCAGAATACCTGTAACAACATCTGGAGAAGCCTCCGCACTCTGGCGACCACTCAAAGCATAAAACTAGTTGGGTCCACTTCTACCACGAGCTCCACCCCTAACTGCCCCACGCCCTGCTGGAGCTGGAGGACGTACAGAAGATGCGGCGACTGAAGAACCGGACGGCTGAGCTAAACCACTACCCATGCCCTGACTGGGTGCACGGTAATCCCGCCGAATATGACCTCTCACCCCACACCTGTTCCATACCGGGATATCCAGGTAACAAGGCTCGGTATGGAACCTCCCACACTTAGGGCATGGAACCCTCCTCTGCTGCTGGAACCTCCCTCCTGGACGAACGGACTGATGGGGTCTCTTACTGTCTGATCCTGGTCCCCAGCGACTGCTCTGCTGATAACTGGGCACTGATGGCGGTGCACTGGATGAGGACTGAGCACAAAACTGGGATGGCCCTGATGGTCCTCTCCCTTTAACTGGTCTCCCTCCTCTAACTGAACTCCCCGAGTAGCCCGCTGACAGGGCCCTGCTAATACTCTCCCTCTTCGACCTTATCTTCAATTTCCTAGCCTCCGTGGCCTGATCGAATCCCACTATATTACCATATTTCATGTCTGAGTGCAAGGCAGCTGTAGCAGCTTCATTCACAACCAAGGGACTGAGGCCTTGAGCAAACCGTCGAACTCTGACACCCATAGTCGATACCAACTGAGGAGCGTACTTGGACAATCTCACAAACTCCATGTGGTACTTCCACATATTCATATTACCCTGCTTGAGAACCTCAAACACCATAGCAAGGGCTGCCATATCCTCGGTAGGCAAGAAGTGATCCATGAAAGCATCAACAAACTCATTCCATTTCGCCGGAGGACTTACCTCCCCACGGGAATTCTCCCACATCTCGAACAATGAATATGCTGCTCCCCTCAACCTGTAAGATGCTAACTCAACCCCCTTTATCTTTGTAGCCTTCATAACCAGAAGCGTCTTGCACATCTCATGTAGCAAATCCTATGGATTGGCCTCTAGATCAATGCCTGAGAACTCTGGAGGGGCCAACCGCAGAAACTGGTTGATTCTAGAATCGGCAGAATTTCCCTGTCCGTTAGAGGACGCAGGGGCAACATGAGATCTTTGGGCCTGAGCGGACACTAACTGAGTCAACATATGAACAGCTCCCCTGAGGTCCCCATCAGAAGTACTGGGACATGAAGCTGGAACCGAAGAAGGATCAGGAATACCAGAGGAAGGGGTTGTAGCACACTCCGCCGAAGCAGGAATAGGAACACTCTGGTGTGGAACAGAAAGGCCAGGTGGATTCAAAGTCGTGGATTCGCTCTCTCCCGTACCATCGGGTACAAAATTCACAGCCATACTTGAGGTGGCATTGGCCTCTAGGCCGAGTCGAGCTCTCTTCTTTGGTGCCATTACTGAAAATTTTGGAACAGAGCACGAGTTAGATAAGAATATTTTCACTTTCCACGTGACCACACGATATAGAATAACAATGAAAATGGTGTTTCCTATATGTCCATGTAGAACCCTAATTATAGATGTGGTCGACAACACACCGATAATAGGGCTCTACTAGACACGACTCCGAGACATCCTACGACACTTTTAAAACCTTAGGCTCTGATACCAAGTTTATGACGTCCCAAAATCAAGGGGCGAGACCGGCGCCTAACCGAATGAACCTTTTCAAGTGAACCTTATTTGCCTTTCCCTATCCCATGCATTACCTCGTGATTTCAGTACACATTATTCATGTGAAATAGCCATTTATATCTTAGGCATAAACTTACAACTTGAATTCATTTCTACTTTTTAGCATTACCAACGTATGATACCAAATACTTACAAAATACATACAACATTTACCAACGTAGATCACGATTCTGAACCGTACCATTACATACCCAAAATGCATACGTACACTACCCATATTGTGTCTACGGAGCCTCTACGAATACAAAAGATTATATAATATTTGCTGGCAACAAGGCCCCGGCTATACCTTACACTACACCATAAACTCAAAATAAGGCGACATGCGCCACCCATTTCCCCGGGAGGAAGTGGGGCTCACCAGAATAGCTGGCGGAAAAGAGAGGAGGCACTACCGACGGTGGGCTAAATTACCTGCTGCACAACCACCTACATTCATATAAGAAAATGTAGCACCCCCGAAAAAATGGACGTTAGTACTGTGGAATAGTACTAGTATGTATGAACAAACTTTATCCCAAGTACAATCAAACAATACACAGATAGGAGACAGTAATAGAACCAATCAATCAATATACATGGAATGAAGCAACCAAAGTCAACAAGTCTCACAATCTCTCCTTTTCCCCTTTCAACATCACCATATTCAAGAGTTTTATTGATTTTCATTCCAATAGTGATAATGATCACGTTCCATCCTTATTGCCTCGAGCACCCATATTACCTCGGCCACCCTTATTACCTCACACCATCAAGTTTCATAGGTTTTCAGTTCAATAGTGATAATGATCACATTCTGTCCTTATTACCTCGGCTTCCCTTATTACCTCGGCCACCCTTATTTCCTCGGCCACCTTATTACCTCTTAACTCATTATCCTTATTAGTTCGTGTTGCAGCGTGAAAACCCGATCCCACCCGACAACCATATTTCGCAACAAATACCACAAACAATCAAGTAACAAGAATCATCATTTCAAGGAACACAAGTTCATATCAACAATTTATTTATTTGGGCCCAAGGCACCATAATTCTCACCAAGCAATAATTCATGTACACGGTGTTGCCATAATCGTTCAACTCATTTACATCATTTCACAATACCCTTTCATTAAGCTCCACGCACGGCTTTTAGACACTATATACATTCCCATACTTGGGCACATCAACAATCTTTCATTCATTAACACATACTTTCATATCGATGCCCTCGAGCATTTACAAACTTTGCACATGATAAGACAGGCACATCAAAACACTTTTTCACAACCTCATATAGCACGGTAGAATGACAATCAATCAGGACAATCAGAGAATAGAATCTTACATCTCAACACATTTGAACAATCAATTCACATATTTTTAACAAGGTACACATGTCGTATGCCCGGACCCAACAAGTGGATTCTAGTAAGCTTAGAGCTAGCCATACATACCTGGGGTCGGAATCCCTTTTAAACTTTCACACACAAATCACCGAACCGACTAGTACCGTCAATCTAGTTCACAATCAAACATATTCAACTCAGTATTAGAAGTCATGCATACGATTTGAACTCTTTTAAGCATTTTATCGGATGCTATGTGACCCCATTAGATTACCACCCCTTCTTTGTGAATCTTACCCTGACCCACTTCCTTTTTCTAGGTTATGGACATTAATGAGCATGCATGCAAGGTATCAACTTATGTTTTCAAGAATCAATTCATGAGAGTCCCCTTTTTGCTTAAACCTGAAAACTAATACGAAGGGGCTGGGGATTCTCACCTGTTACAATGACAACAAAGATGATTACTCAAAATTTCCTGGCCTGAGTGACTTTCAAAACCCAATTGATGAAGATGAAGCTTTCTCTCTCAAGAACCCTTTGTCCCCTCTCTCTAATTTTGTTTAGAAAATGGTTAAAAAGTAAGGGGATGGGTGTTTTAATGAATTGGGTCGGGTTTTAAAATTAGAAAAATAGGAGCCCGACACAAAAATGCGGTTAGGAATGCGATCGCATTCCCGACATGTGGTCCGCAGAATCGACCGCAGAGTGGCCCTCAAGATTGGCCAAAATTCAAAACACACTGCCTAGGTATGCGACCATTATGCGGTCCGCATACACGTTATGCGATCGCATAACCTCCCTCACCAAAATCAATGAGCAAGAATGCGAAAACTATGCGGTCTGCAGAACCGAAATGCGATCGCATATTAGACCGCATAGTTGACGTCAAATGGGACAGTGATCTGCATGTGTATGCGTTCATCATGCGGTCCGCATACGCGTTATGCGATCGTATATTGCGTCGCATAACACCTACTTTCTGGGAAAATTTTGTTCTTTAAGTCCCGGGGTACTTTTTACTCAATTAAGGTTCATTTTAAAAATTTCCACAATAAAACAACTCGGGGACTCATTCGGGCATTATTTTAATCAAGAAAATTTTACGGGGCCATACAGAAACTCAGGAAGTTCAAGCCAGACATGAGCCTAAAAATCAAGGAAGAAGTCATCAAGCAAATCAAAGCTAAGTTCCTTAGGGTAGATGAATATCCAACTTGGTTTCCCAACATTGTGCCGGTTCCGAAGAAAGACGGGAAAGTTAGGGTGTGTGTTTCGACTATTAGGATTTAAATAGAGCGAGTCCCAAACATGATTTCCCATTACCAAATATACACATACTGATCGACAATTACGCCAAGCATGAACTACAAATCCTTTGTTAAATGCTTTTCCGGTTATCATTAGATTTGGATGGTCGAAGAGGATAACGAGAAAACAACTTTCATTACACCATGGGGAGTGTATTGTTACAAAATGTTGTCATTTGGTTTAAAGAAAGCTGGGGCCACTACATGAGGTCCATGACGACTATTTTCCATGACATCATACACAAAAAGATAGAAGTATATGCGGACGACATCATCAACAAATCCAATAAGGCTTAAGATCACATAACAAATTTGAGAAAGTTCATTGACCACTGTGGAGGTACAACCTGAAATTGAATCTCGAAAAATGTGCCTTTGGAGTTCCTACCGGAAAATTTTTAGGGTTCATCACCAGCTGCCTAGAAATTGAGTTAGACCCATCAAAGGTCAAGGCCATCGAAGATTTACCACCAACAAAGAACAAGAAGGACATGATGAGTTTCTTGGGACGTCTCAACTATATCAGCCGCTTTATAGCACAATCAACTGTAATATGTGAGCCGATTTTCAAAATGCCGAAGAAGGATGTCGCAACCAGTTGGATTGAAGGTTGTCAAAAATATTTTGACAAAATCAAACAATACTTATCCACACCACCAGTCCTAGTCCCGCCAAAGCCTGGTAGACCACTGCTACACTACTTTTTCGTACTAGATGGGGCTTTCGATTGTGTCTTGGGACAACATGATGAGACAGGGAGAAAAAAGAAAGCCATATAGTATCTGATCAAGAAGTTTACACCCTAAAAATCACGGTACTCTCTGCTGGAACGCACTTACTATGCTCTGACATGTGTAGCCCAGAAACTAAGGCACTACTTCTGTGCTTATACCATATATCTCATATCAAGGGTGGATCCTTTGAAGTATATCTTCTAGAATCCTATGCCCACAGGAAAGCTAGCCAAATGGAAAATATTGTTGAGCAAATTTGACATCATCGATATAACTCGAAAAGTAGTCAAGAAACAGACATTAGCAGATCAACTTGCGGAAAATCCGGTATGAGGAGAATACGAACCACAGAAAACGTATATTCCCGATGCAGAATTGTCATTCGTATGAGAGGATATTGCTGAAGCCTATGACGGATGGAGAATGTTCTTCGACGGAGCTGCAAATTTCAAAGGAGTCAGTATTGGAGCTATTTTTGTGTAAGAAATCGCTTAACATTACTCGGTGTCCGCAAAACTCAGGTTTCCATGCACCAATAATATGGCGGAGTATGAAGCCTGCATATTAGGGCTCAATTTTGATGTCGACATGAATATCCAAGAATTGCTGGTGATTGCTGATTTAGACCTGCTGGTACACCATGTACAAGGGTAATGGGTTACAAACAACACCAAGATTCTACCATATCTGCATCACCAACAAGAGATGATGAAGAGATTCACGAAGATAGAGTTCTGGCATGTCCCCAGAATCCATAATGAATTCTCATATGCACTGGCCACCTTGTCCTCCATGATACAACACCCGGATAAGAATTTCATCGATCCTATTCCCGTAAGGATTCATAATTAGCCAGCTTACTGTGCTTCTGTTAAGAAGAAATAGATGGAAATCCATGGTTCCACGATATCAAGGAATATTTGGAAAAAGGAGAATATCCAGAGTATGCAAACCATACTCAGAAATGCACACTTCGGAGATTGTCTAACCAATTCTTCTAGAGTGGATGAATTCTGTATATAAGAACTACAGATCTAGGGCTATTACGGTTTGTTGATGCCAAGGAGCCTCCAAACACCTTGAATATATACACGCTGGAGCATGTGGCTCACATATGAATGGTTTCCTCCTAGACAATAAGATACTTAGAGCTGGATACTTTTGGATGACTATGGAAACAAATTGTATCAGTATGTCCAGAAATATCATCAATGCTAGATAGACGCAGGTATGATACGAATGCCCAAAATGAATTCAATGCAACAAGCGCACCTTGGCCTTTTGCCGCACGGGGAATGGATGTCATCGAACTGATCAAGCTTGGTGCTTGAAACGGGCACAAGCTCATTCTAGTAGCCATATACTACTTCACAAAGTGGGTTGACGCTGCATCTTACAAAGCTGTAACCAAGAAAGTCATCATAGATTTTGTAGGGATCGTATTGTTTGCCGATTCGGGGTTCCAGACTCCATCATCACTGACAATGCCATGTGTGAGACCTTCAAAATCAAGCACAGAAACTCCACAACATATTGGCCCCAAATGAATGGAGCTGTGGAGGCCGCCAACAAGAACATTAAGAAGATATTAAGGAAGATGGTAGGGAATCACAAGAAGTGGAACGAGAAGTTACCATTTTCCTTATTGGGATACCGCACCACAGTCCGCACGTCAACCGGGGAAACTCTTTATCTATTGGTTTATGGTACTGAAGCCGTCATTCCCGCCGAGGTAAAAATTCCTTCCTTGAGAATTATACAGGAAGCTGAACTTAGTGATGCAAAGTGGGTAAGAAGGAGATATGAACAATTAGCTCTAATTGATGGGAAAAGAATGAATGCAGTATGTCATGGTCAGCTATATCAGAACAGAATGTCCAGAGCTTTCAACAAAAGGGTAAAACCTAGACATTTCACACTTGGGCAGCTGGTGCTGAAACGGATCTTCCCACATCAGGATGAAGCCAAAGGAAAATTCTCACCCAACTGGCAAGGACCTTACATGGTTCATATGGTATTAACAGGAGGAGCACACGTACTCGCATAAATTGATGGAGAAATTTGGCCAAAGCCTATCAACTCAGATGCATTCAAAAGATATTACGTTTAAACTGTTTACATTTCTTCACATGATGTAATTTAACTACACTTGACCTGATTATGTAGGCAGCCCTGTGGGTTCGGTCACAATACAATAAAATTTTCATTTTCCCTAAAATAACAAACTGGGGCAGAATTTTGAGGACTCTAAAAATTCCGAAGCCAGTTCAGCCAGCGACACCATATGCGTACTAACTAGAAATTCGTCTAGATAACTGGGCAGAATTTTGATGAGGGCCCTTTAATTTCTACTGGAAGAAGGTCGCAATGTCTCTGATAGGGTCACAATTACTAGTTCATCTAATAAATTTTTTTTAATTAATATCTTTGAATAACTATGCATGCTTATTTTTCGAATAAACATTATTTTTAGCTAGATGCTACCCATGGTAACTCGAACAGGATTTCAATGCGGAGCAGAGCAAAGCAAGCAGACAAAGGCACGAATCAACCCCCCCGGTCCGCGCAAAACTCACAATTTTTCTTTAAATGCAGGAACAAGAAACAGTCGCCAGTACATGCGCACTTTAGAATCACTGTCTTCACAACAAAAAAGCTAACAAACTCATCTCCAACTAAGAAATACTCCGCTATCATTTATTATTCATTCATTTTATGAGACTAAGCATTGTTTCAACCTTGTATGAGGCTAAGCCCTGCCTCCTCAACTGCAAAAGGCTAAGCTCTGCCTTCCCTTTTCATGAGACTAAGAATTGTCTCAAAATTGAATGAGGCTAAGCCCTGCCTCCTCAACTGCATAAGGCTAAGCTCTGCCTTCCCTTTGCATAAGACTAAGCACTGTCTCCATTTTGCATGAGGCTGGCCCTGCCTCCTCAAGTGCCAAGGCTAAGAATTTCCTTCCCATTACATGAGGCTAAGCACTGTCTCCATCTTGCATGAGGCTAAGCCCTACCTTCTTAATTACACGAGGCTAAGCTCTCCCTTCCCCTTGCATGAGACTAAGAATTGTCTCTATCTTGCCTGAGACTAAGCATTCTATCCATCTTGCATGAGGCTAAGACATGCCTCCTTAATTGTACAAGGCTAAGCTCTACCTTCCCTTTGCATGAGACTAAGAACTTTCTCCATCTTGCATTAGGCTAAGACCTGCCTCCTCGACTGCATAAGGCTAAGCACTGCCTTCCTATTGCATGAGACTAAGAATTGTCTGAAATCTTGCATAAGGCTAAGCCCGACCTCCTCAACTGCATAAGGCTAAGCTCTGCCTTCCCAGCAAGAGACTAAGCTTTGTCTCTCCGTGCATAACCACAAATGTTTCTCAATTCCAAAAACCATGCATTATTCTCTTCTCTCGGGGCTAAGATCTGCCTCCGATATTACACAAGACTAAGATCTATCTTATTTTATCCCAAGCATCATGTCTCTGCATCTCATGGGCTGAAATATAGCTAATTTGTCCGAAGGCATCATCCTCATATCCGGGGGACACCATGTCATGGCTTGAGGATCTCTTAATATCACACATCATTATTCAAAGGCATCATGGTTCGAATGCACCATCTTTATAAATATAAGTACATCATCCTCACCATCCAAAGACGATCTCTATGGTCCAAAGGGAATTTGCATCATGTTTAAATTTATGCGATAATCTATATGCATGCATCATATTTTGAGTTTGCAGGTGATCTAGGAAGTAACCGTTCTCCTAACGGGAGCAATCTTCGCTCCAGTTTCCATTCAACGATCATACCCTTCAATTATTTCAAACGTAACTGATCACCATCCGTTACCCATTCCCAACTGATACCCGCTCAAATATCCATAACCATTCTCAATCCCTATTTGTCCTATCTAGAATATTTTGTCCGTTCTTGCAACAACTCCATCAGTTTATTCCACCGTTGGATGCAGAACTACACATGGACTTATTCCTCTAAAACCAGGGATATGTAGGCAGCTTAAAGACCAGGGTGCTGCCTATATTTTTTCAAAACACACCATTCAGTCAAAATCGACCATTATTTCTTTACCCGACAACTCTTTCATCCTTCCTAAGTAAAGAGGGACAATTGTTGTTACCCAATTTTTCCCTCATATTTTTCAAATATATTTATATACTTTCAAAATAGTGCATATGCATAATCATTTGATTTACAAGCATGCACAAGTATTTTTTCATAGTTTTCCATAACTTTTAAGGACTTTAAATCAATTTATTTCTGCATTTTATTATAAAAATATCCAATAATTATCCTCCAAATTATTTTTGTGATGATTTAATCATATAAAACAAATCATTTATACCCCTTCAAGGTTTTAAAGAATTTAGTGCATTTTTTATAATTACATTTTGCATTTTTAATGCTAAAATTACACATTTTGCAATAATAGCCCATGCATGCTTAATCACATTATTTATGAGAAAAATAAAATTTTATATTAATATATTGTTAAATAATTATTTTAATCATTTTTATGAACAAATGATATTTTCTTTAGTTATTCTTTATTTTTATAAATTATTTATTTATTACATTTGGTATTTAAAATCTGGCCCCCAATTTTCAATTAAATCTGGACCCTAAACTACCCAAAGATACCCAATTACCCCAATTCCAATACCCTTGGCCAAACTACGCTTACCCACATAATAAATCGACCCAACCCCTACCTAAATCCCAGTCGTTGATCACAAATGATCAACGTGTAATGACCCAGCCGGTCTTTCCGTGAGATTAGCCATGTTTCCCCCAAAATTTCTTTATCATATGTTCCTTAGTCTATTTATGTTGTGTTGGGTCGGTTGGTTTGGGTTCGGAGTGGTCGTGGTGAGAACTGAGACACTTAGTCTCTTGAATTAGCTTAATTAAAAAAGTCAACTGGGAGTTGACTTATTGGTAAAGGACCTCGGAATGTGGATTTTATGTCCAGGATAGCTTCGTTAGGTGATTTGGGATTTAGGAGTGTGCTCGGATTGAAGTTTTGATGTCTGATGTAGAATTCAGCTTGGATTGGCGAAAGTTAGTTTTTGGAGATTTCCGGTCGGCGGGGGAAAATAGGCTATCGGGGTCAGAATGGAATTTCAAAACTTGGAGAAGGTTCGTAATGTCATTTTGGATATGTGTGCAAATTTTCAGGTCAATCGGATGTGTTTTGGTTGGTTTCGGCATCATTGGCAAAATTTAGAAATTTCAAAGTTCATAGGCTTGAATTTGATGTGATTTTGATGTTCTTGCGGTATTTTTGGTGTTTCTAAGGTTCGACTATGTTTGAATGAGGTTATGGAATATTTTGGGATGTTTGGTTGAGGTCCCGAGGGCCTCGGGTGTATTTCGGGTGGTTAACGGACCAACTCTTGGCTTAAAACTTGACAGATTTTTGCTGGTGTGAGTTTCTTGTTTCACTCTACGCGATCATGGGAGGATGTTTGCGATCGCGTAGGCCTAGCTGGGGATGGCAAGATTTTTTTTATATGCGATCGCGTGGTAGAAGTCGCGATTGCTTGAGTGTGAGGTTGCTGTGCATTGCGATCGCGTGGTGTTGTTCGTGTTCGCATAGAGTTGAAGGGCGCGTGAAGGGGTTGAGCCATTGTTCTTCGCGGTCGCGTAGAGTGGCTCTCGATCGCGTGGGTTTATGTCCTGCAGAATTTCTATGTCTACGATCGTGTAGGGTAATTTTATGGGGAAACAAATTAGTTCTTCGCGATCCCGTGGGAGCTTTCACAATCGCAGTGAAGAAAGAGGCACGGGCAGACAGTTTTTAAGTTCTAATTTCGGGGGTTCTTGGCCATAACTCTTTTTTCCATTAGAGAGCTCGGGGAAAGGAGATTTTGGACGAGATATTCACTGGAATTCTTGTGGTAAGTGTTCTTAAATCATTTTTTGTTCCATTTCATGAATTTGTCTTGATTTTCACCATGCCATTTGAGGAATTAGGGTAGAAAATTTGGGAAAAATGGGAGGAAAAATTGAAAATTTCTTTTGGTGATTTGAGTGGGCTATTGAGGTCAGATTTTGGTAAATTTGGTATGGGTAGACTCGTAAGGGAATGAGAATTCTAGTTTTGTGATTTTTATCGAGTTCCAAGACGTGGGCCCAGGGCTCGGGTTTGGCCAATTTCGAGAATTGTGCCTAAAATTGATAATTTTCATTTGAGCCTTGTTCATTTAGCGTATATTGAAGATGTTAATATGGTTTTGGTTAGATTCGGAGCAATCGGGAGCCGATTTGAGGGGAAAGACTGTCGCGGATTAGTTTTTTGGCCAGGGTGGAGGTAAGTAATGGCTATAAATCTTATCCTGAGGGTATGAAACCCCGGACTTCGTATTTCTCCCTGTTTTTAGAATGTTGCACATGTCGGACGACGAGTATGTGGCGTGCACTAATTTTTGAATTGGACTTGGTCCTCTCCGCGACAACTATTGAGTTGCGTATTTTACTCTAAATCATATGTTAAATTGTGTTCTAAAACTATAGCTATATTTGGGCTATAAGTCATGCTTGGGGCCTCGTGTCGACTTGTTTAGGCCCCTTGGGGGATTTTCTTTTTACTGATATTTTCCTCACGGTGTTGGCTTATGATTTACACTCAGTCATGTAATGTTTAATTGATTTTGAAACTCAGCCTTATTTAAATTGTTTTGAGATATAAAAGGATGTTTTTGGGTCGAGAACCCCATTTTACTGATACACCCGAGGGGATTTTGAGAGTTTCTGACTGAGTGAGGCCAAGGGCCTGATTTTGAGGATATGATATGCCACGAGGTGGCTTGACATTAGCGCTTGGGCAGAAGGAGCCCCTCCGAAGTCTGTACACACCCCCAGTGGCGCAGATACCTACTGAGTGTGAGTGCCGATTGACGAGTGATTGGGAGGCATGAGTGACAGTGAGGTTGCCCGAGGGGCGGATACTGAGTGACTGTGAGGTATGCTGAGTGATGTTCTGCCCGAGGGGCAATTTATGATTCATGTTTTGGCCCGTGGGGCTACTTATGATTTATTTCATTTTACACTAAATCCTTCGGTTATTTTTATTTCTGAAATTGATGGAAAACACATTTTTCAAAGGATTTTACTGAAGTTGGCTTTTGAGGGATGTTGATTTCATATATATATATCAATATATATATATATATATATATTGTTGGAAAGAAAGGTTGTGCATATTGTGAACTGATGATATTGATTTTTATGTGTTTCTCACTACTTAGACTTGATTTATTTTCATTATTACTGAGTTGGCGTACTCACATTACTCCCTGCACCCCTATATGCAGATACAGGTGCTGATACCGAGTGTTAGTCATCTGTGTTCGTGTGGAGCCGGAGTCGGGGCATAGAGGTAGCTGTTCAGTGTCCGCAGCATTTCTGTTTTCCCTTTCTTATTTTGTACCTAGTTCTTCGTTCCGAGGTTTTGTATTATAATAGTAGACTTTTTGGTATATTCCTTAGATGCTCATGGCATGTTGACTCCGGATCTTGGGAATGGTATTTGGATTGTTACTGATTATTTTTCTTAATAGATTCAGTAATTTATATACGTTTACGAAATGTTGAAAATGAGTTGGGATTTTTGAAAGAAACTATAAATATATGATTGTTGGCTAGCCTAGTTCCAAGATAGGTTCCATCACGACCGATTTAGGATTTGGGGGTCATGATAAGTTGGTATCAGAGCCAAGGTTACATAGGACTCAACGGTCATGGGCAGGTTTACTAGAGTCTTGCGGATCCGTATGGAGACGTTTGTACTTATGTTCGAGAGGCTATAGAACCCTTAGGAACAATCTCATTTTTCTTGAATTCTGTCTTGCCATTTTGTTAATTCTGGAAATCTAAACTTCTATTGTTTCATTCTCTCACAGATGGTGAGGACTCGCGATATCGATCAGGGTGATCAGCCACCAGCTAGACCAGCGAGAGGTTGAGGCTGCGGTCTAGGCCGTGGTAGAGGTAGGGGCCAGCCCGTATAGAAACCAGGGCAGTACCAGTTGATCCCCCTACAATTCGGGATCAGGTTCCCGGCGAAGATGCTCCAGCGGGACAGGCTCAGGCACCGACAATGCCTATTGTTATTCTGGGTCTTCAGGAGACCTTGGCTCAAATATTGACTGTGTGTACCACCCTTGCTCAGGTATTTGCCGCTACATCTCCGGCGGGGGGAGGCATTCAGACTCAAGTTGCCCGGACACCTGAGCAGGTTACTCAGGGCCATCAGACAATGGGGGCGGTTCCAGCCCAGCCGGTTGCTCCTGTTCAGGACTTTGTGGCTCCGGCTATGCCAGAGGACGAGCAACGTAGGCTTGAGAAATTTAGTAGACTTCAGCCTCCGACATTTAGTGGTGCTGAGGGCGAGGATGCCCAGGTTTTTCTGGATAAGTGTTAGAGGATGCTGTGTACTGCCTGGATTTTGGAGACAGTGGGGTCTCGCTTGCTAATCTTCGGTTTTATGGTGCTGCTTTCACTTAGTGGGAGTCTTTTGAGAGGCGTAGGAATGTGGTTCACCAACCCTCACCTGGTAGAAGTTCTCCACTATCTTCTTGGAGAAGTATGTACCCCAGTCTCATAGGGAGGAGCATTGCCGACATTTTGAGCAGCTGGCGTCAGGGGGAGCTATCAGTGATGTAGTATGAGATGCGGTTTCGGAGTTGGCTCTTCATGCTACCGAGTTGGTCCTTACTGATAGGGAGAGGATTAGGAGGTCCGTGGATGGCCTCACTTATCAGCTCTGCCTTTTTATGACTCAGGAGAGCGTATTAGATACTACCTTCGAGCAAGTTGTTGATATTGCTCGAGATATTGAGCCGGTTTGCCGCCAGGAGTGGGAGGAGAGGGAGGCCAAGAGTCCTCCTGGATCGGGTGGTTCTAGTGGTGCTCCTTCCAGGGGTATTTTCAGCATGGTAGAGGCCTTTCATTCAGGCCTCCTCAGTCAGTCCGCTCAGCCTATAGTGGTGCATCATCGGGGCAGGGTCCCCGCAGTTCTCAGCCAGGCCGTTCTTCATTCGGAGCCCTCCCAGCCCAGAGTGCAGCTCGAGCACCACCCATTTAGAGTTCCTCTATGCATGATTTTTCTAGTGGTCGTTCTGGTGCCAGGGGTTTCTATCAGTCCCCGTCTCCAGCTCCAGGGAGTTGTTTTGAGCGCGGAGAGTTTGGGCGTATGTGGAGGAAGTGTCCCCATCGCTCTGGTAGTTCTTCTCAGCAGAGGGGCCAACCCTCAGTTTCAGCTCCAGTTACTTCACCACCCGCCCAGACAGCTAGGGTGGTAGTTAGTTAGCTAGAGGCCACCCTAGAGGGGGAGGTCGAGCCGGTGGAGGTCAGGCCCGTATGTATGCATTTCCAGCCAGGCTAGATGCTATGGCCTATGATCCAGTGATCGCATGTATTATCTCAGTCTGTCGTCGAGATGCTTTGGCTTTATTTGGCCCTCGTTCTAGATATTCTTATTTCTCGTCAGATTTTGCCCATTTCCTAGATATGCCCCCGTGAGTCTTTAGTTACGTATGTTCATGTTGTGGGAGCTACGCACATATGGGGTGACAGATGTCCGTGCATATGCTAGACTTCCTGGTTATGCCGGGTAGACTTAGGTTCATGCCATGTGATAATTGTTTTATTTGAGTTATCTTTGCTCGTTTAATTCCTCTATATTTCGCTTTATGACTTGAGATTGGACTTGCATAAGGTGATACACTCTCTATTGTAGCGATGTGACAAGCTGCTTGATAATTCGCAGAATAATTTATGCTTCTCTTATGAATTTCACCCTCGTTGTGTGTATTCATGGAAAATCTTTCTTTAAATTTCATAACTTACGCGTATATTCGTGAGTTGGGTAAAGGACCAATTAAATCGTCTTACTATTATGGGAGCGGGTCGTTCGCCTTGACAGTATAATATATGTATCCATGGTTCGTGTCGCTCGACCCTCGGTAGTGTACATATTTTTATGAGATCCGGTCGTTCGCCTCGGCAGTATCATATTCATTATGGGATCAGGTTGTACGACCTTGGCATATTCGTGCATTAGATCCTAGTTGTCTGAATATTCATGAGATTTTCCTTCAAATGATTCCTTGCGTTTTATAAGGTATTTCTTATTCATTTGATATTGGCTCTTGATATTTTTCGAGCTATTGAGATAGTATACGAGATTGAGAAGTTTATATCGTTAAAAGAAATTTTTTAAAGTTATTTATTGTCTCTTATCTAACTTGTATTCCATACAGATGTTGTTTTATTATTGTACTCCTTAGGAGATGCTCATGTGCTTGTGACACCTACTTTTGGTGGTTCCTACAAGATGTTCATTAATGTAGTTCACATAAATATTATCATTTCACCTTGTAATTTATGTTTTATATGGAAGTGGAAATAAAAACCACAGGTTTTCTACGAGACCAAATCTTACTTTACTTATTTAACGAGATTCGTGATTTCAGAAATAATAAATTGGGTAACCAAGTATATTAAACATAGTTGGCTTTCCTGATGGCGCGTTAGGTGCCAACGCGACCTATAGTGGATTTTGGGTCGTGACACCTTGATAATAGAGCTCTAGGTTCACTTGGGTCTCGCGAGTACGAGAAAGTCTAGCAGAGTCTTGTCAATCGATATGGAGATGTCTATACTTATATTCGAGAGGCTACACGGCTATTATGACACTTCCCTTCTTGATTTCTCGCCTTGCTATTTGATTTAATCGAGGCATATGCCTTCATTTCATTTCTATTCACTCTTACACGATGTTGAGCACTTGTTATCAATGGGGCATCGAAACGTTGTAGTGGTACTACAGATGTATTGCATGATATATATCCCTGCGTATTTGATCGAGTTATTGTCCTTGTTCTGTGGAAGGGTGTTATGCCGTTTCAGCCCTTTATTAGTATTGCATAAGGTTTTGAGACTATACAAAGATCATAATGATGTTCATGAGTGGTTATCATGCAGTGTTGATGTAAATTTTACGGTTCCTATTTATAGATCGTGGCAGTAAATGCCTTGAAAAAAGGATTTCTCAGTTCATAGTTTAGAGGTTAGGCATTTAATTCAAGCGGAGGAAAGGCAATCAGAATATGGATGTCAGGCTTTGGTTGATGGAGTAAGGAGACTTGATATATTTGAACGTGGTGGAATTCTCATTTGTGGTGGTGTCGTCGTCCTTGTGTGAATGTATTATGGTTTTCCGGTGTTATGGTGTTCTTTGATTTTCATCCAGGACAGGCTATTGTGAAATAGTTCCAAAAAAGCACTTTTCAGAGATGGCGACATGTAGCGGGTTTAGTGTCGAATAAGTGTTTCTAATGCTGATGGCTCGAGAAAGATGATCTTCGAAGAGGCTTAGGGTTGGTAGCAATTTATTAGTTCAGGTGCTACATAGATGGATTTTGATTTGAGGTAGAATTTGGGTAGTGAATGATGAGGAAGGACATGGTGGAAGGTGTCTCGCGGTGGTTGAATTGCTAGCAGATCAAGTATGAAAAGCATAGGTTAAGAAGTTGCTTAAAGGAGATAGTTTAACCAAAGTGGGAGTGATAGAGTAGCCTATGGATTATGTGGTAGGATAGCCACATGATTTGAGAAAGGTTGAGAGCAATTTGAAAATCATGGTGGACAATGACCAAGTCCATAAGTTCCATTAGGGAGGGTGGCTACTACACTGAGGGAGGATTAATATGACATAAAGGAGTCTGCTTGGAATGAAGATGGGTGTAAAGGCTTGATTATCGTTATGGGATGCGACATGACTTCTAGTTTGGAATGTATTGTCGGACTTTCAGTTCATGTCAATGGGAATGAGCAGCCTTTTACAGCCGGTGGACGAGCATGGGCTCAGGATGGGTTTGTTGATTTCGTGGTAGTTGTAACCAGGACAATGTCGTTGGTATATGTTGATATGGAATCCCACAAGTAGGTTATCTCCTACGAGCGGGTTAGCGGTTGCGTGATTTTGATGAAGCTTCTATTAAGATTTCTACTTACTACCCGACGAAAGGTCGAATATGCGATTGTGACTGATAATTCAGAACGTTCATGTAAAGCTAACAAGAGACTACAAGAAATTTGGTGGGTTGACGGTGCAATATCATGGTAATTTAGAAGGAGGAATACTTGTGGGTTATACATTATGTGATGGTAGCTTAAAGCTATACGGGGGAGCCCACCGTCTACGATTGGAATGCATGGTTGTGCATTGGTGGATCATTTCTGACTAAGGAAAGAAAACATCAGGGGTAAATCAAGAAAAGAACTTGATGATTGTGTCCTATATTTCGCCTTATCAATTTGTGTGCAGGCTTTGGGAAAACTCAGATTTTTTCTTCTTGTGGATGTGATTCATCTAGTTGCTTCTTTAGGAGTGTTCATGTGCTAACGGAGCGTTGGAGTTTGATTATATTCGATACCACGTCAGAGTGGGTGACTCTCAACAACGGTTCTAGTGGGTTCAAGAATTAAAGTGTAGTTCCTAAGGAATTCAGGTACGTTGTGTGGTTAAGGATCGATTTTTTGCAGTGGGTTATGAAAGGAACTTGGAGTGTTTTATGTTATCATAGGGTATGCAGTGCAGTATTGGAGAGATAGAAGGAAACAACTTCGGATTCATAGAGGATCTTTTAGAATCGGTGTACCAGTTGGAGGTGTTATTGTGTGCATAAGGCGAGTATGAGATGGTTCATGGGTATGAGACGATGTGGTCTCATGAATTGGGTCACGCGGGATGAGTGTTGTTGGGTTATGTTATGTTTTGAATGGAGATACTATTATTTTTAAGGGAAGCCAAGAGTAAATTAGAAGAAGTTGGGAGGTTACCAATGGTTGAATCAACATGATTGTCACGACCCAAAATCCAACTAGCCGTGATGGCACATAGCCCAACCCGCTAGGTAAGCCAATTAATAATAAACCAGCTCAAATGATATTTATTAAGAGAAAAAATGATAATACAACTGAGCTATTATACAATGAATTCCCAAGGACTGGTAGTACAAATCATGAGCTTCTAATTTTAGAGTTTACAAAGCTAATATGAAATAAATACATCATCTTTCCGAATGTACATAAACAGATTTTCATAAGTCTAGAGCTACCATGAACAAGAGGCAATTGTAACTAGTATGCAGGTACGTCTTCAATGCTAGCTTTCATCATACACATCAACATCAGCATCCAAAATCTACACGCAAGGTGCAGAAGTGTAGTATGAGTAAAACCGACCTCATGTACTCAATAAGTAACAACCCTAACCTTCGGTTGAAAGTAGTGATGAGTTGGGACAAAGGTCAGAGTCCGGCACCAAAAACCAGCAACAGTTCATAACAATATAATGAAAGTAACAAAAGTAATAACTCCACGATACAAATTCTCATCTCGTTCATAATTCCGGAAAATTAGTCATTTGATTTTCAAGTATTACTATGAAACTCAAATCGTTTGCCGAAATCACCGAAAATATGAGTAAGTCTGAAAAATCATGATTTTCTCAAAACCTTCAACAGTAGATAAGAGGTTTTTTTATCAGATGGCATGAGGAATGTATGTCTATATTCCTACATGTCAATGTGTATGAGAAGTCATGAATGACGTGATACCATACAACATGAGGAAAATGCATCTCTATGCCTGTATGTCAATTGTGCATGTGGAGTGCGATGCAACTCAATGATAAAAATGTATGCATACTCTCAGAGTATCAATTCACTCAGTCCTCCAAGTTATTCAGTCCTCACAACCACTCATTCCTCAAATTCACTCAATCCTCACAACCACTCGGCACTCGCGCTCGACACTCGCGCTTGGTACTCGCGCTCAGTAGGTAACTGCGCTCACTAAGAGTGTGTATAGACTCCAGAGGGACTCCTTCAGCCCATGCGCTTCACTAAGACAATCATGGCATAAATCAAAATAACATTTTGTGACGTGCAACCCGCTCCCATAAATATCATCACAAATAGGCCCTCAGCCTCACCTAGTCATCAATCTCTCTAGTCTCTCGGGCTCAAAATGTCATGAAAGATCAGCCCAAAATTAATGATGTAATATATTAATAAATGGTAACATAGATAGAGATATGATATATAGATGAATCTGTATGACTGAGTATGTAATTTCAATAAAAATAGGTATCAACACCTGAAATAACCCCAATGGTCCCAATAGGATAAACATGTAGCCTAGACATGATTTCTAACATGGATCACAGCTCAATTACTCTAGCACATAGAGATTTCATGGATACAAATAATATTAGGTAACTACACTGTACCACAGAAATAAGCGAGTCATAATTCACTCGGTACACGCCTACGCACCTATCACCTAGTATCTTAGTCACCTCAACACCAAACACATCACATGTATTTGGGATTCATACTCTCAGCACCATGTTTAGAAGTGTTACTTACCTTGAACAAGCCAAATCCAATGTCGACCAAGCCAAGCGGCGCTCCAAAAATGCCATCTCGTTCGTACTTACCTCTGAACGGCTCGAAACTAGCCAAAAGCAACTCAAATACATCAAATAAAGCCTAAGAAAACAATTCCAATATATAATGGTCGAATCTTTACTCAAAAGACCAAAATCAACCAAAAAATCCAACCCGGGCCCGCACCTCGTAACTCAACGAAACTTATAAAATTAGATAACCCATTCAATTACAAGTCTAACCATATCAGTTTTACTCAAATACGAATCCAAATCAATGTTCAAAACTCAAAAATTAAAGTTATCAAATTTTAGAAAAAAAACCCAAATTTTACATTTTAAATCATCAGCCAATTGCCAAAAACGAAGATAGATTCATGAAATATAATAAAAACGAGAAGATAACACTTAACCCAATCCATCTGGTTAAAATCACTTCAAAAACCGTCTAAATCCGAGCTCCCCAACTCAAAATATGACCAAATGTATAAACCCTTGATTTATATGCTTCTGCCCAACTGGTATGCCTCGTTTCTCGTGTCAAACTATCTTGAAAGTCACTTTTGATGCTTCCAGTGGATTCCTTGTGAATTTTTAGTCAAGTTAGGAATTTAAATCAGGCCTTTTGACTTTATAATGAAAGAGATATGTTAGTTGCAATATTTGCAAATAGTGCAGATTATTAAATACAAATTTAGTGACAATTTCGTAATTAATCTCGAAAATCTTGCAACCCATTTCATAATAAAATGACCATGAATTCGTTATACGGTGTCGAAACTTTATGATTCCAGTTGTTATCGTTCCAAAATTACGATATGGATATAATGCTTCAATAAAAACAAAAATTGGAGTTCGTTTGCTTAATGTTGTACAATTTATGTTTGAAGAAACGACGTTGAAACATAAATTAACGAGCGCAACACAACCCAACCCAATCGGAAACTCATCCGAGCCCCTCGGGACCCGTCCGAACATACCAATAAGTCCCATAATATAATATGGACTTACTTGAGTTCTCAAATCACACATACGAACATCGAAACTACGAATCACACCTCTGTTCGAACTTAACTGAACTTTGGGCTTTCAACTTCCAAAACATGCGCCGAAACATATCATATCAACCCGGAATGAACCCAAAATTTTCAGCTAGTCCCAAATGACATAACGAAGCTATTCCAATTATCGGAACCACAATTCAAATCTTATATAACCAAAGTCAACTCTCAGTCAAACTTATGAATTTTCCAAACCTTCAAATTTTCAACTTTTGCAAATTTGCACTGAAACCTTTTGGAAACATCAAAATGCAAATCTGGGCATACGCCCGAGTGCAAAATCCCCATCTGGACCTAACTGAACCATCAAAACTCCAATTCGAGGTCAAATATTTAAAAAGTCAAACTTGGTCAGCTCTTCTAACTTAAATCTTCAATCATGAAATTCATTCTTCCAAATCGAGTTCGGATAACCTGAAAACCAAAACTGACGATCCACCCAATTCATAATATATCATACTTAGATACTCATGTCCTCCAAATACCGAGTGAAGTGCAAATTCTCAAAACGACCGGCTGGGTCATTACATCCTCCATCACTTAAACATACGTTCGTCCTCGAACATGCCGAGAGTCGTTCCAAAGCCATGAACAACCGTCTAACCTTACCATGCATATACCCAAGGGTGATTCCACGTACCCTATTCCATATATTCCCGAAAACACAACATAACTGAAGATCATTACTTCAACCTCAGCCCGTAAACCTTAGAGTCCAATTTCCATCACCAGGAATTTGCTACAAGACCTGAATCTCTCTTCCACACAGTGTATGAGTCTAAACAAACTCTATTAAGCCATAACTATAACCCAAGATGTATTCACATGACATACCACAGGACTCGCATACTAGTAGAAAAATTTTCGATCACAATAGTTGCTCAAAACAAACCAGTGCCAGTAATAAACCCTCTTATAAAATAAAACGTTGTTCTAAAACCTTTGTACACTACCGATGATGAAAGAAACATGCATAAACTTATGGCCACTCATCCGATCAACAAATCATGGAGCTCCCTCTCCTTCGACAAGAATTACAGCAAATTTCTATGCCGATCAACAACATTGTCCTTTCAAATATACCACAATCAAATCTGATAGCACCCATTCTAGGTCCGACGACCTCCTCTTATCAAATACAAGCAAATCTACTGACACGCCACACCAATACTATAGAGAGCCACAAATCGTGCAATCCATGCACCAATACGCAACACTTCAAATGTACTCAATTATGGAAAATGACTCAAATGAGAGAACTGTCCGGCAAGTTCAACAAATACCACCACAACCGCATTTCCATGAGTCTATCATACACAGTAGAACCACGACACACGAATTTGACACAATGGATCATATCCCAACATAACTATGTTGTAATGCATGACCCTTTCCAAACATTGTCCATATGGAATACCTTAAGCCACCATACCTAAAATCAAAAGCCGCGGACAAATCAATCTCAAGTATCCAAGGTGCATGACCATAACCATGGAGGAAACAATAACAAAATACCATAGTCCGGAAAGAACATAACCAAGTGAGTAATCAATCATTCTACACCCTAATATCCATCTCGCTCAAATTTTGATATAAGGCCAGAATAGGACCGCACCATGTATGCCTATAACCAATAGATCCCAACCCCTCGTAGAATAGAAGGGTAACTCATTGAACATGTTAGAACACAAATAAGCTCAAATTTAACCGAATGACACATCCCTCAACAATAGCAGTACAGAGCAACCAATTTGACCGAGTGTAGAATACACATCCTCATTGGTCCTGACAATTGATCCAAAATCCACCCTCGTTAGCTACAAATAGATACATAAGTCTCTATAAGTCCACAATGACTGAAACATAACACATACTATCACCTGGCTAGCTTTGGCCACATCTTCACATTCCACAACCACGAAACGATCTATTTATGATAACTTCTAGTCTCCAAGTCCATCGAACACATGTCACCATATCCGATCCCAACTCCACCGCCCGAATGTATAACGCATCTCTCATACACGATCATCCCACGAGGAATACTTCTATAATTCTTTTGTGCCTCATAGAAAATTTTGAATATCAGCAAATGATCAACCAAGCAAGCACCATAGTACCAATGAAGCATCTGTATGTCAAAACACAATGTGCCTTCTGAAATGTGCACCCTTCTCAAGAATTACCAAGTAGTTATAGCATTTATCGAAACATCAGAAACTGCACATATTGTCTAAGAGTTCATGACCTTCCCTTCCAAAACTGAATCGTGACCTTGCACGTTCAAATCTCAATTCCACACAACACACCAAATTTATCATGCCATCGTATGAAAAGAACAAGAAGCTCATTATCAACACAGAGTCACAAGTAGAATACTTATCTGATTGGCCATAAATCTTCCATTTGATCCATCTAGTAGAAAATCACAATACCCAAACATGCGCTCACACCGGTAAGAAATATCCATCTCAAATCATGGTAAAACCCATTGAGAACACTTTGAAACCATTTGTACATCAATGGCCATCGACTACATATTAGGTGGAATGAGGAAAGTATGTCTCTACGACTACATGTCAATATGTATGAGAAATCATAAATGACGTGATACCGTATAACATGAGAAAAATGCATCTATATGCTTGTATGTCAAGTGTGCATATTGAATGCGATGAAAATCGGAGATAAAATAATATGCATACTCTCAGAGTATCAATTTACTCAGTCCTCCTAGTCGCTCAGTCCTAACAATCACTTAGTTCTCACAACCACTCAGTCCTCACAGTTCCTCAATCCTCCCAATCACTCGGCACTCACGCTTAGTAGGTACCTGTGCTCACTGGGGTGTGTATAGAATCCAGATGGACTCCTTCATCCCAAGCGCTATAATAAGCCAGTCATGGCATATATCAAAATAACATGGTGCGACATGCATCCCTCTCCCAAAAATATCACTGACAAATAGGCCATTGGCCTAACTTAGTCATCAATCTCTCTAGTCTATCGGGCTCACAATTTCGTGAAAGAATATCCCAAAAATAATGATGTGATGTATCAATAAATGGCAACAGAGACTGAGATATGATATGTAGATGAATTGTATGATTGTGTATGTATTTCCAATAAAATTTGGTAACTCAACAGCAGAAATGACCCCAGTGGGTCCCAACAGGATAAACATGTAGCCTAGACATGATTTGTAACATGGATCACAACTCAATTACACTAGCACGCAGATATTTCATGGATTTAAATAATATTATGCGACAACACAGTACCACAAAAATATGTCAGTCAAAATTCACACGGTGCACGCCCTCACACCCGTCACCTAGCATGTCTGTCACCTCAACACCAAACTAAATCACATATATTAGGGATTCATACTCTCAGCACCAAGTTTAGAAGTTTTACTTACCTTGAACAAGCCAAATCCAATACCGAGCAAGCTAAGCGGTGCTCCAAAAATGCCATCCTCCACATACTCACCTATAAATGGCTTGAAACTAGCCAAAGGAAACTCAAATACATCAAATAAAGCCTAAGAAAACAATTCCAATTGATAAAGATCGAATTTTTTACTCAAAAGCCCAAAATCAACCAAAAAGTCGAACCCGTGCCCACGCCTCGAAACTCGACGACAGATATAAAATTCAATAATCCATTCAATTACGAGTCTAAAAATACTAGTTTCAGTCAAATCTAACTCCAAATCGATATTCAAAACTCAAAAATTCACTTTACTAAAGGTCAAATACTAAAAAGTCAAACTTTGTCAACTCTTCTAACTTAAAGATTCAATAATGAAATTCATTCTTCCAAATTGATTTCAGATAACTTAAAAACAAAAACCGATGATTCACACAAGTCATAATACTTTATACAGAGCTACTTATGCCCTAAAACTACCGAGCAAAGTCCAAATGCTCAAAACGACCGGTCGGGTCGTTACAATGATTATGGAAATGATCAGTTCCTTCAGTGTGTTATGTTATACATGATGTTTGTGGTTGTATGTGCAGACTTGACAACCACATAATTTGATTGATTTGGGAGGTATTTTATTCAAATGTCCTTGTTGTGTAAATGGATTCCAGAAGAGTTATGGTCATTTAGACCACGACTTGAGGTTTGTATTTTCTGAGGTTATGGAAATTCGGTTGCGTGTTGCAATTATTCTTTTGATATGAGTGGAGTGAAAGGGGTTATAGCCAATAAAGTGCTTATAATACCCGTGGTTCAGGGGTTATGATGAAATTTTTGGACTATCGCATAGCGGCATGAGAGGTACAGTGAGTTATATGGAAATTGGAAGTTGAGGGTTAAGGTTGCAGTTTGGTTTTGATAAGAATTTCACGAGCTAGGAGAAGCGGGGGAGGATTTCAGATGTTCAGTGTATGTTGGCACTATTGTGGGGAAGCCTGAGGATGGTTTATTTTGAGGTAGGAGTGTTGGGGTATTGAAATGTGGATGCTTGGATAGTACTATAGAAATAGCATGGTCGATGGCCATTGATGTTCAAATTGCTACCTGGTGCGAAAGCTTGTAAGAGTATATAACAGGAATATCGTATAAGTGTGACATGTTAGTTATTTAATTGTTAGGGATAAAAAATTGGGTATGGAGATTCTGGTACTGTTACCAAATGGAGAGTTTACACTAAGAGGCGCTCCATTCCTTTTGTTATGGAGCGTGGGGTTTTTTTTTTCCATATTGGACACTTCTTGTATGTGTCATAAATAGGGCCATTGTGGATCTTTAGAAAGTTATTGGGCCAGTAGGGGGTGATCGAAATCGACTTGAGGTCCGTTGGTAGATCTGATGTCGATGTATGCTCTACATCAAGTTGGATGTGTTCCTTCAGCCTAGCATTGCTTATGGAGAAGTCTCGGGATGCTGGATGTTATTCCCGTCGTTAGCTATTCTATGTGAAACGTCTTGATTATTCACATGTGTGTTGTGATGACATGTTGTTTTTGATGTTATATGATCAAGATGGCTCTCGAGATGGAGGTTGTTATGGTACCTAAGTCGTGCTTGGAATTTTGTATTGCATGGCGCTATCTGTCTCCTCAGGGTTGTGTTTATACACTTGGCGTGCTTGTGGTCAATATTCGGGTATTTCGTGGGTATGAGCATTATGGCTTGGCAGGTATTTCCTTATATATTGTTATGTGTGGATCCGGTGGCATGCCTCCACGGGTACAATGTTTGGGTCGGGCTGCATGCCGCAACGTTATCATGTGTTGATCGGGTTGGACGCTGCAACAATGAGATGTTGAGTACGGTCCCTTATACGTATCGTATGTGCCTTGTTTCTCATCTCTAAAATAGGTTAATAGCATCCGTTTAGCCTTTTTATTTGTTACGCGGGCTGGGTAGTTCATTGCTAGAGTTCATTCTTCCTTATGGGTCACATTCGAGTTTCTAGCTTGTTGGCGCATTGATGGCTTCATATGAGATTTTTGGCGGTGTTTGAGATGGCTTATTTCCTGAGCAACTTGTATTGGGTGAGATGAGGTTATTGGACCTGAGATTAGTGTGATCTGCTTTATATAGGGTATATTAGAAAGAAAATGTTAGAATGAGGCAGTGGTCCTTTTCATATGAAAGGACACCATGATTTATTGATTTGGTTAGATGGTTATGAGTTTCTACACATCTATTTCGTCGTGGTAGTATTTCGAGAGTTGGAACATAGCTTATATGTGTTATGAGGTGTATTGCAGGCATCAGATTCATGAAATTACAGTTATTAGAGTGGGAGGATGTTACTATAAGCAAAAACTTATGTGGTTCATCGTGTGATTTCAGCATAGGTGCATGATCATGTTTTGATACACTGTGTAGTGATTGATGTGGTGTTAGTATGTTAAAAAAAATAGGGTCTCGTGGAGAATTAAGTATGTTGGAATTTGGTTCAAAGGCTTGTTAGCTAAGGTTATAGGGAGGATCTTCAGTCTGGCTGGAGCTAATGTGCTCACATAGGTTGTGGTGGCATGAGTAGGTGCACGAGGTGTTGAACAGTGATTTTGGGAAACTTTGGAACGACTCTTGGAACATTCGAGTATGGACGTATATTTAAGTAGGGGAGAATGTTACGACCCAATTGGTCATTTTGAGCTCTAGTGCCTCATTCGGCGGTTTGAGACCTTGAGTAGCTTCACTTCAAGTATTATGACTTGTACATGTGGTCGAAATTGAATTTCGGGAAATTCACAGTTCATTTGGAAAGAAAATTCTAAATTTGGAAGCTCTAAGTTAGAAGAGTTGACCAGGGTTTGGATTTTGTATAAACGACCTCAGAATTGGGATTTGAAGGTTCCAATATATTCGTATGATGATTTCGGATTTGGGCGTATGTTCGGGTTGAGTATTGGGTGATGTAGGGGAATTTATACGGAAAGGTTGTATTTTGAAGGTTTCTTTATTAAGTTTTATTTGAAGGGGTATTTGGTGTTATTGATGTCCATTTTATGTTCCGAGCCTTGGAATAGGTTCGTATCGTGATTTGTCACTTGTGCATTAAGTTTGGATTGTATCGCACTCTTATTTGATGTTTCAGTGTTGTTTCTTAGGGAATAAAGGGAACTATATTGATTAAACGACATTTTATTTGTGATTAGACAGAACCATTATTTCCTTATCGTGATTACGGAGCCATAGAAACAAGAATCGTCGAATTCCGATGTCGTATGAGAAGTTATGCCCATTTTCGTGTCAGACAAAATTGCTTGTGTCTGGTGTGAAACTTTTTTTCATCGTGAATGCGAGAGAGTTTCCGGGAACACGAAGAAAGATTTCTGGGTTGACCGGTCAATGCAGAAATTTGCTCTTCGCAAATGCAAAGGTCTCATGCGGAGGCGATGAAGAAAAATCATATAGACACTGTTCTAAACCGAGAATTTTAGTATTTTGGGCATATCTTGAGTTCTAGAGCTCCATTTGAGGTGGTTTTTACGGTGTTGTTCTCGTCTAAAAAGGGGGTAAATACATGACCTTTACTTTGATGTTTCTCCATGATTATTTCTGTTGGTTATTATTTTTATCCGTGTTTGGATTGTAGAAAAAATGGATTTTGAGCCACAAAGTTGAGAAATGGTAAATCTTTGATTTGAGGATTGATTCATGGACGAAGTTGGATGATTTTCATGATGTAGACCATGTGTCTTATGGATAATAATTATTTTCAATAATTTTGCGAATCTGGGCATGTGGCCCTGAAGGTTGACTTTATTAACTTTTCGAGCGGAGTTGGGAATTTTTATGTCACGACCCAAAATCTACTAAGGTCGTGATGGCGCTGGACATCACCGTCAGGCAAGCCAATCACTAATAAGTTGAGATAAATTCCTTTTTAACATTTAAGGTAAGGATTTTTCCTGTAAACCATTCCATTTATTAAATTAAATCCCAAACACATCCCAGAACCCGGTGTCACAAGTGCATGAGCAAACTCTAAGAATTTTACAATTTCTACAAAGCTTGTCCGAAATACAGTTGGACCAGGAAATTAAAATAAACTAATACAATACAAGGGAGACTCTGTCAGCTGCGGATCGCCTCCGGATGATGCAGCTCGCCTAAGTTTTCGAATCCTCCACATTGTGATGAAAGTTCCTGTGCAATAAAAATGCACATCAAGTGTAGCATGAGTACGAACACAACGTGTACTCAGTAAGCCGCCCGGCTAACCTCAGAGAGATAGTGACGAGAGGTCGAATTAGACACTTACTAAGGTCCAACAAATTAATTTAGCACAATATGATATCAGTAATAGGCATACGAGGATGGTAAAACAGTAAGCATTACGGATAACTGAAATTCAAATAAATATTGAAAGTAAATAAACAGTTACTACTTCCTCATTTCCCCCCAATATCTTAAATAAACAATTACTTCTTTATTTTCCCCCAAATATCCTGTCACTTCAAAATCCATGAAAATATCAGTTAACAATTTAGCATGCGCATACGGGATAAGGACAACCGGCCTCAGCCATAAAAAAAAATAATCATGTCTGAGCACTGCCGAGGGTCGAACGGCTCGAACCATAAGTGCATATTTGCCATAAAATAATCATACCTATGCATTGCCGAGGGTCGAACGACCGGAACCATAAGTGCATTTTTCAATCCGCCGTGGCGTACGACCCGCTCCCATGAGAGTGGGGGAAATAACACTCCGCTCGCGGAATGTAAATTGCCAACCTATCAAATGCACTCATGCACAATCAACAGTCCACCCTGAATTCGTCGGGAAAACAAATACTCAAGTAAATGACAAATTTCTCTTTTAAAAATCACAAAATAGTATGTAAATCCTTTCTCGAAATTCATTTGCCAAGTTTATAATATTCAGTAATATAACCTTATCCGGAATACAATTATCCACGGAGGAGTCAAATTTCTTTTAAATGATAAGAAGGTACACTCTAGCCTTCGTAGGATATAAGTTACAAATTCAATAGCACTATCAGTCTAATATCATTGGCAGGATCACATGTACAACACGTAAGGCATGCTAGTGGGTCCTAAACTACCCAGACATAAGCATAATAGTAGCTACGCACGGACCATCATCACTTCATGCATATGTAGCCCCCACAATTAATAGCGCGTATTTATTGAGTTCACCTAGGGGAACAATTCCCCCTCACAAAGTTAGAAAGGAGACTTACCTCACTCCGAAATTCCCTAACCGGATAGCCCTTCCGACGACTCCAATGGATGCACAATGCCCCAAAACTACCAAATACCAGACAAAGCAATGAAAATATACTCTAATATTTGCAACAATTCAAATTATATAATTTTCCAGCTCCACATATTGAATTGACCAAAATACCCTCAGGTCCACGTGCCCGGATTCCGAAATTTCTCGAAGATAAACTCTACCCATAGCCTTACTAGCTCAAATATACAATTTACTCTAAAGTCCATGCTCAAATTCGTAGTAGAAATCTAAAATACAATTTCTAGGTTTTTCCTCCAAAATCCCAATTTTCTACTAATTTCCATGTCTAATACATGCATATAACTTGTATTTAACTTAAAAACATGAAGGATTTACTTACCTTGACATTAATGATGAAATTCCCCTCTTGAAGCTCTCCTAAAATCGCCTATGCCATGAGAAAAATGTGAGGAACGGTCAAAATCCCGGTTTAAAACATTCTGCCCAGCCTCATTTCTGCACCTGCGATCCTACCTTCGCACATGCGCTCCCGCAGGTGCGACCTATCTCCTGCACCTGCGGCTTCCTCAGCTCCAGCCCAAAATCGCCCATGCGCCCCATCGTCCGCACCTGCGCCTTCGCAGGTGCGAAATATAATCGCACTTGCGCTCCCAGTCAAGCCACCAATTCTTCGTACCTGCGGCTCCGAAGCCATACCTGCGGCCAAAGCCTCATCGGTGCGGTCGCACCAGACACCAACAACTTCAGCTTTTCTCAACTTCAAATATTGATCCGTTAACAACCTGGAATCCACCCGAGGCCCCCGAGACCCTGTCCAATTACACCAACCTATTCCAAAACATAGTGCGGACTTGCTCGAGGCGTCAAATCACATCAAACAACGCCAAAACGACGAATCTTACCCTAATTCAACCTTTGTGAACTTAGAAATTTCCAACTTCTACATTCGATGCAGAAACCCGTCAAATCACGTCTGATTGACACCAAATTTTGCACACAAGTCATATTCGACATTACGTACCTGCTCCAACTTCCGGAATCACATTTCGACCTCGATATAAAAATTTCAACTTCCTGTCGGATTTCTCAAAACCTTTAAATTTCTATGTTTAACCAAATGACTTCAAAATGACCTACGGACATCCGAATGCACTTCCGATCGCGCTCCCAACTCCAGACTCGGAATCCCAAACGGAAATCAATAACACTGAAATGCGCTTCAAGCCAAACATAGGAAGTTTTCTTCAAAATAGTGACTTCCACAATGTACGCTGAAACGCTCCCGAGTTATCCAAAACCCGTTCCGTACATACGCCCAAGTCCGAAATCATCATACGAACCTGCAGGAACCTTCAAATCCTGATTCGGAGGTCTTTTACTCAAAATTCCAATCTTAGTCCATTTGTCCAACTTAAGGTTTCTGAAATGAGAATATTTCTTTCCAATTTGAGTCCGAACTTCCTGAAATTCAACTCCGACCATGCCTACATGTCATAATACCTGAAATGGAGCTGCACATGACTTCAAACCACTGAACGACGCGCTAGAGCTCAAAACAACCGGTTGGGTCGTTACATTCTCCCCCACTTAAATAGTCGTTCATATTCGAACGTGCTAGGAACTGCTCTGGAGTTATCTGAAATCACTGCTTAACACCTCGAGCACCTGCCCGTGCTACTACAACCCAGCTGAGCACATTAGCTTGATCAAATCTGAATATTTCTTATTTTTATCCATATAATATGCTCAGAATCCAGTTCCAACACCTGAAATTTCTCTGCCACGACTAGTTCCAACACATAGACACCGTATAGACTACTATACCATATACCAGAAAACAACTGCGTACCCTTGCTGAATTAGCACCATGCACCGCATAATTCATCATCTGACCACAACGACACTCCCTAAACCTTAATAGCCAAAATTCCATGAATCCGATGCTGCTAGGGCACCTTATGACATATATACATCCTGCTATAATGCTGGCGATACCACCACAATGGAGGAAATGTGTAGAAAATATTCTAACCAATTGCAGATTTAACCAAACATTGAATCATTCCTCTTGTCTAAGACCACCATCTTATTATAAACCAATAAGGGTAATTGTCCTTTAATGTATTTCACATAATTTTATCGCACTAGATCCCTGATCCAAAAATCTCGTCTCACCCAGTATGAACTGCTCAGATAACAAATTACCCCAAACATGACCAAAAGTCTCACATGACACCACAATGCGCCAATAGGCCATAACTCGAACATGATACATAAGGCAATGACTCAAGAAAAGACTACTCGACTCACACAACTTAATATGAAATTTTCTCATAAAATAGGAAGTAAAACACAAAAAATAGATCTAGGGAACCTTTCTCAACATCACACTGTTGTGGCGCGCAACCCGATCCAAATAACAAGCCCGTGGCAGCGTGCCACCCGATCCAAATAACATAAAATTCACGTAAGAAGACACACACAGAGCTAAATTTCTCACTACTACAAATATCGAACATCGGTCACAACCACGCTAAGTGCACAATACCATCCTAGGGAGACTGATAAAGCCATATGCTACAAAACTTAAGCACAACTGAGGTGCGATGTATATATATATATTCTGAATCTCAAGAGCTCTCCTGCTTGCATAACATCATCACTACACGGAGACTTAACACATAGGGATCTATCAATTCGTTTCACAACTCACACGGTGCAATCACAATATTACAAGGATTGGACGAAGACGGAACAACATCTAATATTACAACACCCCTCTTTGAGGAGCGCTACACTGAAATGAACACATCTAACCCACATGAACCCCATAATCTTGTTTTAATACATTCACACACTTCAAGTCGATTTTAGTTGCATTGAACTAGGCTAATAGCTTGATCTGGGTCCATAATAAGCGACTTCCTCTCATAATACACAAGAACAACCATCATAGCTGGGAAAAACACCCCACAATCCACAACAAGCTGAGCCGAACGCCTTCCTGGCACAAATCCTCAAATAAGCAATATTGCACTTCTTTATACTTGGTCTAAATCTTTAACTAATCAGGTGATTACATGTCACACTTATACAAGCTTCTCGTGGTTACGCTCCCACAACCTTCCACACCAGGTAACGAGTCTTGCACATCCATAACACCAACCACACTAATACTGCAAAACACATCAAGAACCCATAACAAGGGTACAAAGCCTCTTTCACCGAATATCGATCTCAGGTGACACTGAAGATAACACCAGCTTACTCTGAACTTTCAAATCACTTCTTCTTTCTCATCTGAGCTCATGACATCCTTGTTAACACCGAACCGCAATCTCGATTCTTACTCCCAATACATACTGCTTACTGCAGCTAACATGCAATTATGAGATAAAGCAAGAATTTCATCATAACTTCTGAACCACCAATAGGGTGAACACTTCATCATATAGAAACCTTTTTACTTAATTCAATTCAAGAGTACCCTCACAATACACGAGTAAATTCTCACAATCACCCAACATGCAAATCCTTAAGTAGTAGTCTATACCACCATAACCCTTTCGGGATCTGCCTACACCTGACAAGCCATAGCACTCGAATATTCCCATATGAAATCTATTATGACGGCCGACAAGCCCCGCACACACTGGCACAAACCATACACATAACTCAATCACACCGAAGGAATTGATCACTCTCGTAAGTGCGCCATTTCAACCATGGCTAACCATTCTCTCTTCTTTTAATCATCTTCAATTGCCTCAGGAATAATAGTAACTTCCTTCCGCTCATAGCAAACTCAACCCTCACTCATCCCGAGTGACCTTGATTCACGAGACCATGCTGCCTAAATCCCGCAACCCGTCTCATACCCTCCTGATAATCTTTCTACAACCCGGAGTTTATTTCTCTCACACATCCAATACTATATTGCATGCTAAAATTAGCATAGAACACACCAAGTATTTCCCTCTCTCTGAAATTACGCTGCAATAACTCAATTCTTAATCATATTGTTGCATTTAACCCTTAAACACCGCGTCCTTAACCTTCGAATTTACTAGGACCGCTGCTAAGAGTCACCCACTTTAACCATTCCTAAACACAATCAATTACAAGGCTCTTCTACCACTTGAAAATCCTCTCAATGAAGTACGTGGAGTCACTACCCTTACAGCTCGCCTATGCCTTAAGCATAAATTCTGAATCTCTCAAAGCCTAACCCTGGTCCAACAAGGCCAACTTTTTCACACATTAATCAAATCCCATGCACAATCACCATTTTACTCCGTTCCCTTAGCTGTAATAACTTGCCAACATACCGACAATCCGCTACCCCATGAGAACACAATCTTACAACCCAACTGCAGGTGGTGGGACTCCCCTACTTAGACCGAAGCTACTCTTTGCACTACTCTAGACCCAACTGAGATCCTTTCCCCTTTGTTACCATGATCTTGCTCAACCAATCCGTCCAATTCTTCCAATTTGTCTTATTAGGACTCCCTAAATACTTAAATTCTCTAGCATCATTAACAAATTATGTCTCCTACCGAATAGCCACTAGAATCTCTCACAGAAACTTGTCAACTACATAACCGTTAACCTACACATAGAAGATAACCCACCTGTGGAAATCACCAATTGACACCCTCCAACGACGCTGCACTGCACCCCCTGTAGAACGTCAATATCCCATCTTAAGGCTGCTCTCATTCACCCACTTTACCAGTCCGTCCGCTCCTCATGGACATCTACTAAATGCACTACAATATCCTCTAATTCACCACTATGTTGCCGCTCTCCCACTTTGGTTTAACTTATTCATTTAGGCACTACCTGACCTCCTTTCCTTACGCGTGGCCTTTTAGAAATTTAGCCGCGGCCTGACACTTCTCACATGTCTTCCTTCGTCGTATTCCGTCCAATTCGATATCATTCTCTGTAACTCTTACACCAGTAGACCACCACGACTTCAAACTCTCCGAGGATCATCTTTCTCGAGTTGCCTTCATTATAAATAATTATTCATTCTTGAACCACCACGCACCATGATATCTGACAACCGCTTCTCCAATACTACTTCACAACACTCTGACCCAATGCAACTGAAGTAACCATAGCACCGACAACCTTAACACATTCCATTTGATTAGTGACGATGATGTCACATCACAGGTGAATATCCCTCCTTACTTGAAAACACCAAGTCTTACTACTTTATCAATCCATAACCTAACCATCATAGCTCAATTGTCTTCCTTCCGCTGGAATCTAAATACTGAAATCTCGAAATTGCACTTTTAGAAGACCTCCCTTCAAGCCATTCATCACCCCCAACCCACGGGCAAGCATTCTACCATAATGTTAACATCGCGCGATAATCAACCGTAAGCACCTTAAAAATCTGAGCATAACCTCTAAGCTCTAAGAATCACAGCTACTGGCTGAAACATTATAATACTCTTCTATAGGGCAACAACAACATCCCCACCAACTACACATGGAAAACATCTCGCACCACATCCGTAGCACCATTTAAATCCCTCAAATTCCTGATTCATAGCAAGCGCTCAAAGGAATAAACATAGGCATAAGCCTCAAAGAAATCGAATCCCACGATGAGGAATCAAGAAGGGAAGTACTCCTAACAGCCTTGTAGCCTCTCGAAGATAAGTACAGACGTCTCCGTACCAATATGCAAGACTCCACTAGACTTGCTTATGACTCGTGAGACCAAAGGGAGCCTAGCGCTCTGATACAAAGTTTTCACGGCCCAAAATCTGCTAAGGTCGTGATGGCGCCGGACACCACTGTCAGGCAAGCAAATAATTAATTAGTTGAGATAAATTCCTGTTTAACATCTTTTCCAAAATCGTTACCTTTCACTTACTAGTTATAATAGAGAATAAAAATATATCAAATAAATACGACAGGTAAACCATTCCATTTATTAAATTAAATTCCAAACACATCCCAGAACCCGGTGTCACAAGTGCATGAGCAAATTCTATGAATTTTATAATTTCTACGAAGCTTGTCCGAAATACAATTGGACAAGGAAATTAAAATAAAATAATACAATACGAGGGAGACTCTGCCAGCTGCGGATCGCCTCCGAATAATGCAGCTCGCCTAAGTCTCCAAACCAGCCACATCAATATGAAGGTACCTATGCAATAAAAAAGCACAGCAAGTGTAGCATGAGTACGAAAATAACGTGTACTCAGTAAGTCGCTGGGCTAACCTCAGAGAGGTAGTGACGAGAGGTTGAATTAGACACTAACTAAGGTCCAAAAATTAATTTAGCACAATATGATATCAGTAATAGGCATACGAGGATGATAAACCAGTAAACATTACGGATAATCGAAATTCAAATAAATACATAAAGTAAATAAACAGTTACCACTTCCTCATTTCCCCCAAATTTGTTAATAACACTTACTTCCTTATTTTCCCCCAAATATCCTGTCACTTCAAAATCCATGAAAAAAACAATCAACAATTTAACATGCGCATACGGGATAAGGACAACCGGCCTCAGCCATAAAGAAATCATGTATGTGAACTGCCGAGGGTCGAACGGCCCGAACCATAAGTGCATATTTGCCATAAAATAATCATATCTATGCATTGCCGAGGGTGGAACATCACGAACCATAAGTGCATTTTTCAATCCACAGTGGTGTATGGCCCGCTCCCATGAGAGTGGGGGAAATAACACTCAGCTCGCGTAATGTAAATTGCGAAGCGGTCACATACAGTCAGCACAATTAACAGTCCACCCCGACTACGTCGGGAAAACAAATACTCAAGTAAATGAAAATTTTCTCTTTTAAAAAACACAAAATTGTATTTAAATCCTTTCTCGAAATTCATTAGCCATGTTTTATAATATTCAATAATATAAACTTATCCGGAATACAATTATCCACTGAGGAGTCAATTCTCTTTTAAATGATTAAGAAGGTACACTCTAGCCTTCATAGGAAATAAGTTACAAGTTCAGTAGCATTATCAGTCTAATATCATTGGAAGCATCACATTTACAACACGTAAGGCATGCTAGTGGGTCCTAAACTACCCGAACATAACCATAATAGTAGCTATGCACGGACCTTCGTCACTTCGTGCGTACGTAGCCCCCACAATTAATAGCATGTATTTATTTAGTTCACCTAGGGGGACAATTCCCGCTGTCAAAGTTAGAAAGGATACTTACCTCCCTCCAAAATTCCCTAACCGTCTTCCAAGCCTTTCCGACGACTCCAACGGATGCACAACGCCCCAAAACTACCAAATAACGTACAAAGCAATGAAAACATACTCTAATATTTTCAATAATTAAAATTATATAATTTTCCAAATACGCTCAGTGAATTGACCAAATTTCCCTCGGGCCCACATGCTCGATTTCTGAAATTTCTCGAAGATAAACTCTACTCATAGCCTTACTAGCTCAAATATACAATTTACTCTAAATTACATGCTCAAATTCGTGGTAGAAATCTAAAATACCATTTCTAGGGTTTTCCTCAAAAATTCCAATTTTTCTACTAATTTCCATGTCTAGTCCATGCATATAACTTGTATTTAATTTAAAAATATGAAGCATTTACTTACCTTGACATTGATGATGAAATTACTCTCTTGAAACTCTCCTAAAATCGCCTAAGACATGAGAAAAATGGCCAAAATCCCGATTATAAAACATTCAACCCAGCCTCATTTCCGCACCTCCGATCCTACCTTTGCACCTGCGCACCCGCAGGTGCGACCTATCTCCTACACCTGAGCTTCCTCAGCTCCAGCAAAAAATCGCAACTACGCCCCATCGTCCGCAACCGTGCCTTCGCAGGTGCAGAAATATCATCGCACCTACACTCCCAGCCAATCTACCAATTCTCCGCATCTGCGGCCGAAGCCTCATAGGTGCGGTCGCACTAGAAACCAGAAACTTTAGCTTTACTCAATTTCAAATATTGATTCGTTAACCGCCCGGAATCCACCCTACGCCCCTGGGACCCCATCCAATTACACCAACCGGTTCCAAAACATAGTGCTGACTTACTCGAGGTGTCAAATCACATCAAACAATGCCGAAACGACGAATCGCACCCTAATTCAACGTTTATGAACTTAGAAATTCCCAACTTCTACATTCGATGCCGAAACCCGTCAAATCACGTCCGATTGACCTCAAAATTTTCACACAAGTCATATCCGACATTACAGACTTGCTCTAACTTTCGGAATCGCATTCCGGCCTCGATATCGAATTTCCACTTCCGGTCGGATTTCTCAAAAACCTTCAAATTTCTATATTTAGCCAAACGACTTCAAAATGACCTACATACATCCTAATTCATTTTCGATCGTGCTCCCAACTCTAGAATCACCATACGAAGCTATTGTCAGACTCGAAATCTCAAACGGACATCAATAACACTAAAATGTGCTTGAAGCCAAACTTAGGAAGTTTTCTTCAAAGTACTGACTTCCACAATGTACGCCAAAACGCTCCCATGTTATCCAAAACACGATCCGGACGTACCCCCAAGTCCGAAATCATCATATAAACATGCAGGAACCTTCAAATCCTGATTCGGAGGTCTTTTACTCAAAATTCCAATCTTAGTCCATTTCTCCAACTTAAGGCTTCTGAAATGATAATTTTTCTTTCCAATTTGACTACGAACTTCCCGAAATTCAACTCCGACCATGCCTACGGGTCATAATACCTGAAACGGAGATGTTCATGACTTTAAACCGTTGAACGACGCGCTAGAGCTCAAAACGACCGGTCGGGTCGTTACATTTTATAAATTGATTTATTATGAGTATTAAAAACAACAACAAACTTAGTATATTACAAAAAAGTGGGAGAATTATTATGTGTATTAGAGTATGTTTTTATTGGTATGCACATTATTTGACTGGTTTTGGAGCGACTAACATCAGTTTGAGGTGTTAGAGTGGCGTTGGAGCTGGTTTTGGATCTTGAGAGCGAGGTAAGTCTTCTGTCTAACCCTGTGAGGGAGAATATACCTCGTAGGTATTTTATTCTTACATGCTACATGTTGTGGGAGCTACACACGTATGAGGTATCGGGTGTCCGTGCGTGTGCTAGAATTCATGAATATGTCTGGGTAGACTTAGGTTCACGCCATATTATAATTGTACTATTTGAGTTGTCTTTGCTCATTTAATTTCTTTATTTCGCGTTACTATTTGAGACTAGACATGCATAGGGTGATAGAATCGCTATTGAAGAGATGTGATGAGCTACCTGATAATCCGCAGAATAATTTGTGCTTCCCTTATTAATTTCTCCCAACATTGTGCGTATTCATTGAAACTATCTCCTTAAATTTCATAACTCACACTTTTATTCGTAAGTGGGGCCAAGGGCCCCTTAAAGCTTCTTACTCATATGGGAGTGGGTCGTTCGCCTCTTTTAGTATAATAGATGCATCTATGGCTCGTGTCGCTCGACCCTCTGCAGTGTACACATTATTATGGGATCAGGACGTTTTCCTCAAGAGTATAAAATTCCTTATGGGATCGGGCCGTAAGACCTCGGCATAATCGCGCATTATACCACTAACAGTCTGAATATTCATGAGATTTTCCTTATGCTAATGCCTTGCATTTTCTATATTATTTCTTATCCATTTGATATTGGCACTTGGTATTTTCTGAGCTATTGAGATATGGTACGAGATTGAGATGTTTATATCCTTAAAAGAAATTTTTGAAAGCCTATGTTGGTTACCGTTTCATCCTACTATTACTGTTGTGCTTCATATCTATTTAAGATTTAGCATACCACTTTATTGGACCTTTAGTAAGTGTCGACGTTGACCCCTCGTCACTACTTCTCCGGGGTTAGGCTAGATACTTACTTGGTACACGATGATTTACATACTCATCCTACACTTGCTGCACGTTTTGTGCATATATATATATATATATGTCTGGTGGTCTTTGGGCGCAAGGAGAGGCTGTTGTGGGGACTTTACAGTAAGCTGCATTCCATGTTATGATCTGCATCATATAGAGTCTCTATCAGAATTATTTATATTCTCATGTCTAACTTGTATTTCAGACTAATATTGTATTATTATTTTACTCCTTAGTACATGCTCATGCACTTGTGACACCGGATTTTGGGGGTTCATACTAGACGTTCATTATTGTAGTTCAATAATTATAATCTTTTCACCTTGTAATTTATATTTTACACGAAAGTGGAAATAAAAATCACAGGTTTTCTACGAGTACCAGACCTTAGTCTGCTTATTTTAACTTCGGAAGGCTCGAATCTAGCCAAAATAACTCAGTACCATAAAATCAAACGATAAGATACCATTCTTGATAATAAAGTTGCAATCTTTAAAGACAATCAAAAACTCAACTCAAAACGTCAACCCCGGCCCCGCACCTCGAAACCTGACAAAACATACAAAATTCAAACACACATTTAATAACGAGTCTAACCATGCAAAAATTACCCAATTCAAACCTCAAATCGACCTTCAAATCCTCAATTAATTGTACGGGAAGTTTTGACAAAAATTTCCAATTTCTTCACTTGAATTCACTAATTAAATGCCAAAAATAAAGATGGAATCATGATATAACAATAAATCCAAGTTAAAACCACTTTCCTAGATCCAAGACATGAAAATCCCCTCCAAAATCGTCCTAAACTGATCTCTACAACTTAAAAAATGAAAATAATACTCTAACCCTCGATTTCGGTTCTTAAATTCTGCTGCACAATTATTACACTTTGCAATTGTGGAAAGTCCCTCTCCAGTAGCAACATTCTTCTACGTGAACGTGACTTCCACGTCGCGAACGTGATGCCCGTTCACGCATAACTACCCGATCACGATGAAAAACTGTGTGGAATTCCCATGCCTCTCCTTTCTTCTCCGCGAACGTTTCCCTTCACTCGCGTTTGCATTGAACAACCACTCAAAGATTCGCAATCATGTCCTCAACCTCGCGAATGCATAGAATAATTTTCCATCTGCCAGACTTGAACCTTCGCGATCATAAACCTCTCATTGCTATCAAAGAAAGAGGAAACCACATATCATCAATCAAACAAAGTCCAAAATGAGTCCGAACATGATCTGAAAGATACTTGAGGCTCCTGGACCCCGTCCAAATATACCGATGTCATGACCCAATCGGTTGTTTCGAGAGTTATATCCCATTTCCCTAATTTTTTTAATTTATTATGTAATTCAACTATATTGTTTCATACCGGGCTAGTTGGTTCGTGTCCGGAGTGGTTTCAAAGTGAATTGATACACTTAGTCTCTTTGGGATAAGCTTAAGTTGGAAAAGTCAACCGGATGTTGACATATGTGTAAACGGTCTCGGATTCATAATTTTGATGATTATGTTGACTCCGTTATGTGATCTTGGACTTAGGAGCGCGTCCGAAATGTGATTTGGAGGTCCATAGTAGAATAAGGCTTGAATCGGCGAAAGTTGAAAATTTTGCGATTTTGGTCGGCAGTGGAGAATTTGGTATCAAGTCGGAATGGATTTCTGAAAGTTGGACTAGGTTCATAGTGTCATTTGTGATGTGTGTGCAAAATTTAAGGTCATTCGGACGTGGTTTGGTAGGTTTCAGTGTTGTTTGCAGAATTTGGAAGTTGAGAAGTTCTTAGGCTTGAATCCGAGGGTAATTTGGTGTTTTGATGTTATTTTGAGTGATTCAAAGGTTCGACTAAGTTCATATGGGGTTATTTAACTTGTTGGAATGTTTGGTTGAGGTCCCGAGGGCCTCGGGTGTGTTTTGGGTGGTTAACAGATCAAGTTGGAGATTTGAGAAGTTGATGAAGTTGGTTGTTACTGGTGTAATCGCACCTACGAGGAGTTTGGTCGTTGGTGCGAGGCCGTAGGTGCGGCTAGTATTGAGCAAGTATGGAAGTATATTGGACCGAGGAGAACCACAAGTACGAGTGGGTATGTGCACCTGCGAGCCTACAGGTGCGAGTGGTGGTCGCAGATGCGAAAAGAGGTGATGTCACGACCCCAAATCCAAACCGACCGTGGTGGCGCCTATCGTGGAACTAGGCTAGCCGACTACCGCGTGTTCACAATTTCTTTTTAAACCCTATTTAAGTTTCAAGAAATTCATAACAATATACAGAAAGTTTCTTAATATAATAGGCAAATTTTATATACAGTACTGCCATCCCCAAAACCCGGGGCCAACATGTCATGAGCATCTAGTAAAATAAGCCAAAATAAATTATTATGATACAAAACTCCGAATCAAAGCTAAATACAACAAAGGGAAAGCAGAGATGTTGCGAACGCTGAACAACTATCTCTATATCCCCACGATCCGGCTCCGCTGCGATATATATAAAAGCTAACGCTCGATATCTGCTCCTGCNGATCGGGTAAGGGATCAAATTACCTTGAGGAGAAGGTGTTAGGCACCCTTCAAGGTCCACCACGGTGGGTCCCGACCGAACTTAAATTAAGCCAATTAGTCTAAAAAGGGAAGAAAACCATTTGGACAAGTACAATATTTAATTTATTTTAAACAAGAGATTGGGAAGGGGGGTCCTAAGCTTTTTAGCCTATAGGATCATTCAATGCAATACTTTTTAACTCCCTCAAGTCGGGGTGTTACTCATAGCATTAGCGCACGGACTATCATCTCCTTACTACCCAATTACTATCTTTAAGTTGTTACCTAAGCGTTCTAGTAGATTCTAGCATGTTCCTTATGTGTGGACTACCCATCCTTGGCCTATGGCCTTGGTGGTATTAGGACCTCTATTTGGGATAGTTCTAGACCAACCCATATTACTTTAAAATGTGAAATCTTGGCGACAAACAAAAATAAATAGTACTTCTAGATAAAGAACAAGTATGGGCTCACATTGACCTCCACACATAGAAAACAAAACCATGCAATTTAATCAGCAAACATTATTAACTTTGGAATCCTATAGGTATGACATCTATTTGAGAAAAATAGAGTGGAGAGACAGTTTTATTAAGGCGAGCATTAAGACCTATTTGTTTGCCTACTGATTTTATTCAGCATGAATCTGGGCACTTCAGGCAGTAATATGTCACAATTATAAACCCATAATCATTATTAAGTCCTATAGATATATTTCCTAAGTGATTGACAATAGTGAATGAATTCAGAATCGCCCAACAGGATCCTATAGGCATGATTTCTACGAGCTTATTAATTACAGGCCTATAGACATGATTTCCAGGTATAGCACAGATTTTAATCTATAGAGATAGGTTTTATTCCCTTTTCATTCCTGTAGGCATGGTTTCTAATTGTTGAATTTACTTAAACCTTATGGGCGTGATTTCTAAATTTGAAACTGATTTTAAGTCCTATAGGCATGATATTTATTAACCGTATATGGGCAGAATTAAAACTGATTTACAGGAAAGATAATTATCTCAAACAACAAAGTCCTATAGGCATGACTGCTAATGCACATTTGTTGAAAACATGTATAGATCCTAAGAACAGGATTTCTAATGTACAGAATTAAACGAAAGTCCTATAAGTAGGATTTCTAGTATGCAAATGTACAACACATAATCAAAATGATCATGAAAGTCCTATAGGGAGGATTTCAAAATACAGTATAGTACTCACACAGCTTAATCAGCATAATTAAATCATATAGGAAGGATTTCTACCCAGTTTTAAGAAAAGATATAAGTAAAACCCCCCAGCTTCCCTAAATATCCCCAAATCTTTTATTACAGCCCAAAATATCAAGTTAATTGCATAATGGCATTAGTTACACTATAGGGAGCCTTCATAGGTCAAAATAAACCTGGGAACCGGGCCTTCCACTATAACAATAGCACAATGATTCCTCCACAGTCCATTGGAAACAGGTTTCCAGTCTGTCGAAGTTCTTAAGGGACTCTAGGACTCTGGCAATGCTCACGCCAGGACCACACATTCAGAAACGAAGTCATAAGAAATTGGAAAATCAGCCCTCAGTGGGTCAGAGTTTAGAGGAGTCCCATGTGGACCCTAAGCAATGCTCACACTAGGGTGGTTGAGAATCTAAGGGACTAAGAGTGGGGTTTTAAAATCAGTACATAAAAGGGAGAAGGGACATGTTTTAAAATAGTTGGATTTTAGAAGAAACAAGATTTAGAACATAGACTTGCAGGCAAAACTGCACCAAGAAGGCAAACAGAATTCATGCTCAAACACATAGCTCAAACAAATTGAAGTCCAGTGAAGTTAAATATTTAGACTAGTACTTATCACAGAAGCAGTTAGCCAAAACAATTGAAGTTGCCAGATACATGAAATAAACAGACATGGCAAGGGATTTAAGCAATAAATTGATTCATTACATGTTCACAGTGTCTTGCAAAGTTCAGAACATGTGTAAGATTAGTAAAACATACTAAACCCTAAACTAACTTATGAGATTATTCATATTTTTCAAATAACATAGTCCTAAGTTAACAGTTGCTAAATGAAGTGATAGAATCATTGAGGACTGAGTCATAATGGGAATTGAAACAGGCTAGTCAAGCAAAGCCTATATAATGAAATTGCAAGGGTTAGGGCATACCAGTTGAGAAGAAATCAAGTAAATGTGCAATAGCAGTTACGTTTCTGTCACGACCCCAAATCCTAACCGGCCGTGATGGCGCCTATCGTGGAACTAGGCTAGCCGACTACCGCGTGTTCACATTTTCTTTTGAAAATCTCATTTAAGTTTCAAGAAATTCATAACAACATACAGAAAGTTTACTTAACATAATAGGAATGTTTTATATATACAATACTGTCATCCCCCAAAACCCGGAGCCAACATGTCATGATCATCTAATGAAATAAGTCCAAATAAAGTATTAAGATACAAACTCCGAATCAAAGATAAATACAACAGGAAGGGAAAGTAGAGATGCTGCGAACGCTAAACGGCTACCTCTATATCCCCACGATCCGGCTTTGCTGCGGTATATATATATAGGCTAACGCTCGACCTCTTCTCCTGAATCTGCACATAGAGGTGCAGGGAGTAATGTGAGTACGCCAACTCAGTACTAATGGAAATAAATCAAGTCTAAGTAGCAAGTAATCACAGAAAAATCAATGTAACAATATACACAGCCTTACTTTCCAATAGTATACATGGATATACGAAATCATCATGCCTTCGAAATCAACTTCTTAAAAGTTCTTAAAACAATGCACATTTTTAGCCATTATAAAACAAAGATATGTTATGTAAATGAAAGTAGTAAAATCATAAGTAGCCCCTCGGGAAAAAATATGTTTCATAATCAGCCCCTCGGGCAGGCCTCACAAATCCTCAGCACCTCACAATCACTCAGCACCTCACAACCACTCATGCCTCCCAATCACTCGCACTCGGTGCGCTCACTGGGGGTGTGTACAGACTCTAGAGGGGCTCGTTCAGCCCAAGCGCTAATATCATTCAGCATCTCACCATCACTCTTGGCTCTTGGCCACACTCGGTGGAACCACTCGAAAAGCCCCTTGGGCGAAGTAATAGAACGGGGTTCTCGACCAGAAAACATCATTTTAAATGCCCATGTAGTGTAAATCAGGCTGAGTTTCAAATAAAACAGTATGCATAATGATGCTGAGTAAAATCCATTGACAGGTAGTGAGGAAAACAATAGTAAAACTCCCTCAAAGGGTCTAAACAGTCGGCACGAGGCCCCAAACATGGCTTATAGCCCAAATATTTCACAAATCTTTAGAACATAATCTAACACAAGTTTTTGAGTAAATACGCAACTCATTAGTTTCCGCGGAGAGGACCTAGTACAATCAAAAAATCAGTACGCGCCACATATTCGTCATCCGACATGTGCGCCATTCCAAATTCAGTGAGAAAATAATGCAGTCTGGGGTTCCATACCCTCAGGAATAAATTTAAGACCACTACTTACCTCTACCGGGCCACAAAACTAGTCCGCTATGTCTTTGCCCCTCAAATTGGCTCCCGATTGCTACGAATCTAGCCAAAAACCAGTTAATATCATCAAAATATACTCATGGAACACAACCCAATCGAAAATCATCAAATTTAAACAAAATCTCGAAATTCGGCCAAAATCGAGCCCCAGGCCCACGTCTCGGAATCCGAAATATTTTACCTCATTTGAACCCTCGTCCTATCACGATTCTATATATACCAAGAACACCAAAATCGGATCACAATTGCCATTCCAAAACCTCAAAAGAAAATCCCAATTCCTTCCTCCCATTTTTCCAACCAAACATCGCAACATATCCCATAACATCATTCAAACTTAGTCGAGCCTTCGGAACACCAAAAACAACAATTTTACATCAAATTCAAGCCTAAGAACTTTGAAACTTCTAAAATTCGCCAACTACGGCGAAACCAACTAAAGCACCTCTGATTAACCTGAAATTTTGCAGGCATAACCAAAATGACATTACGAAACTGTTCCAACTTTCGAAATTCCATTCCGACCTCGATAGCATATTTTCCACTGCCGACCGGAAATCTCCAAACACTAACTTTCGCCAATTCATGCATAATTCTACACCGGACATCACAAAAATATTCCGAACACGCTCCTAAGTTCCAAATCACCTAATGAATCTTGTCGAGCCATCAAATCCGCATTCCGAGGTCGTTTACCAATAAGTCAACTCTCAGTTGACTTTCTCAACTATTAGGCTACTTTAAAAGGCTAAATGCCTAAACTATCATTATAACCACTCCGGACCCAACCCAACTGGTCCAACACAACAAAAACAAGATAGCGATACACAACAAATGCAGAAATAGGGGAAACGGGGTAAATCTCACGGAACGACCGGTCGGGTCGTTACAGTTTCAGAGTAATTTAGCCTTGGATTTCATCTGGCCAAAACAAGAGACGCTTATCACATAAATCAGAAAACAAGAGAACAAAAAAGAGTTTATGTTTCAGTGAGAGTATGATAGTTCAAGTCTGTCTAAAGGGAGAGGGAGAAGGGATAAAAATAAAACTGAATTAAGCGGAAAAATAAGGTAACAAGTCAATCATAGATAATTAGGGAATGGAAATAATTCCATAATCAATTTAAGTCGGAGTTCAATCAATTAACAACACATAATCAAGCAAGTACTACTTAGGTTAAGGAAAATATAATACAGAATCAATCAATAGTCAAGTACCAGATCAAATAAGGTAAGGAAATAATGAGAACAGGTAAATCGAACAAAAAAGGAAATATCAGTACCATACAAGAAAAGGAAAGACTGAAATCTCAGTAGAGATTTCAAAAAACCTAATTAGTCAGCAATTAACGACAAGAATCATAGAGACGGATAAATCGAAACATTAAAGTAAAAATACTTAAATAATAAAAAAACCTAAATTTAATATAAGTAAAAATAGGGAGAAATATAAAAGAACTATAATAGAGATGCACAATGACATATAGGCGAAAATAATTAAGATTTGAACCATATTTTGTTTGAATTTGAAGAATCAAAAACCCTAAATTTTACGGTAAGTAAAATCGACGTAAATAACCACAGAAATTATGATTAAAAAATGCACAGATATAGATACATGGAAACATTAAAGGAAGAATAAAAAATCATTTTGGATCTGGAAAGATCTGAACCCTAGTTTTAGGGTAAGTAAAAGATCTAACTAAAAATAGGCGGATTCGTGAGAAACAGAGTAAATATAGATGAAGAATATCATTAAAACAAGTTGAAATGAACCAAATCTGGTTTAAACCAGAGATTTGAAACCCTAACTGAAAGATACGCAAAATATTCGTAGTCACAGAGGTTAGGATGAACCCTGACATAAATAATCAACATATAAGAGGTTTTGAACCAGATTAGGTTTGAATCTCTCGAGATCAACTTTCCATTTGAGGCAAGCCAGTTAGGTGATATAAAAAACGAGTAGTTGGTAAAGGGGTAAGTCCATATTTGGTAAGGGATCACGGAACGATTCCATTTTTGGTAGGAATCTAAGGGGAGATGGGTGACGACGAACTAGGGTTTGAGAAGCGAAAGGGGGAGATGAGAGGTTTTGAGGCCGGCGTTTTGTGGAAAATGGTTTAGGGTTAGGGAGATGATAAGTTTAAAGGGAGAATTAAATAGGTGAGATCAACGGTTGGGATTTTACAAGGGTTTGGGTCGGTTCTTTTAAATGGGTATGGATCTGGGTTGGACAGGTATGGGTATTGGGTTGGTTAATGGGTTATGTCACGACCCAAAATCCATAAGGTCGTGATGACGCCGGATATCATTGTCAGGCAAGCCAATCATTAATTAATTGAAATAATTTTCTGTTTTAGCATTTATTAAAGTCATTACCCTTCACTTATTACATAAAAACTAAATAGAATCTGTTAAGCAAATACAATGATTTAAATAGTCCTATTTTAAAAAATATATCCCAACACACCCCAGAACCCGGTGTCACAAGTACATGAGCAATTTCGAAGAATTTATACAATCATCATAAAGCTTGTCCGAAATAAAAATTGGACAAGGAATTTAAAATAAAAATAAATACAGTATGAGGAAGAATCTGTCTGCTGCAGATCGACTCCGGATGGTGCAGCTCGCCTAAGTCTCCAAACCAGCCATGTCACTATGAAAGTACATGTGCAATAAAAATGCACAGCAAGTGTAGCATGAGTATAAAAATAACTTTTACTCAGTAAGTCGTCCGCCTAACCTCAGAGAGGTTGTGACGAGAGGTCGAATTATAAGGTCCAACAAATTACTTTAACAGAGTATGATGAACACGGTAGTCATCTAAAGGTAGTAAAACAACAAATAAAAAAGGCATTGAAGTCTAAGTAAATACTGGAAGTAAATAAACAGTTATTACTTCCTCATTTCCCCCCAAATATGTTAATTAAACAATTTCTTCTTTATTTTCCCCCAATTATCGAAAATAAACAATTACTTCTTGTTTTTCCCCCAAATATCTTATCACTTCAAAATCCATGAAAAACATTTAACAATTTAGCATGCACATACGGGATAAGTACAACCGGTATGAGCCGTCATAATAATCATCTCTGTGCACTGCCAAGGATCAAATGACCCATACCATAAGTGCACCTTTCAATAAAATAATCATGTCTATGCACTGCCGAGGGTCGAACGGCCCGAACCATAAGTGCATCTTTCAATAAAATAATCATATCTATGCACTACCGAGGGTCGAACGGCCGGAACCATAAGTGCATCTTTCAATCCGCCGTGGCGTACGGTCACCTCCCATGAGAGTGGGGGAAATAACACTTCGCTCGCGAAATGTAAATTGGGAAGCGGTCACATGCCGTCATGCACAATCAACAGTACACCCCGAATACGTCGGGAAAACAAATACTCAAGTAAATGACATATTTCTCTTTTAAAAACAACAAAATAGTATTTAAATCCTTTCTCGAAATTCATTTTCCAAGTTTAATAATATTCAATAATATCACCTTATCAGGTATACAATTATCCACTGAGAAAATCAATTCTCTTTCTAGCTGATTAAGAAAATGAACTATAGTCTTCTTTAGATATTCAATTACGATTTCGATTATATTAACAGTCTAATATTACAGCAGGATCACAAGTACAACAGGTAAGTCATGCTAGTGGGACCTAGACTACCCGGACATGGCATAATAGTAGCTACGCACGGACTCTCGTCACCTCGTGCGTACGTAGCCCCCCCCCCCTCCCGCAGATAGTGGCACATACTAAATTAGTTCACCTAAGTGGACAATTCCCCCTCAGAAAGTTAGAAAGGAGACTTACCTTGTTCCGAAATTCCATAACCGGCTTCCAAGCCCTTCCGACGACTCCAATGGACGCACAACGCCCCAAAACTATCCAAATAACGGCAAACCCATGAAAATATACTCTAATATTTGCAACAGTTCCAAATTATATAATTTCCCAACCTCGCTCAGTTAATTGACCAAAATGCCCTTGGGCCCACGTGCCCGGAATCTGAATTTTTTTGAAGATATATTCTACCCATAGCTTTACTAGTTCAAATATACAATTTACTCTAAATTCCATGCTCAAATTCGTGGCTAAAAATCCAAATTACCATTTCTAGGTTTTCTTCAATATTTTCCAAATTTTCCACAATTTCATGTATAATTCCATGCAATAACCTTGTATTTAACTTAGAAACATGAAGGAATTACTTACATTGTGATCCTTGATGAAAACCCTCTCTTGAAGCTCCTAAAAAAGCGTCCAAACAAAAAAAATGGAAGGAAATGACCAACAATCTTGGTTTTAAAACATTCTGCCCAGGCCATTTTTCGCACCTGCGATCCAACTCTCTCCCTGCGATTCCCCAGGTGCGACCAAACCTTCGCACCTGCGGTTTTCCTCAGCTCAAGCCAACTTCGCACCTGCGCCTCACAGCCCGCATCTGCGACTTTGCAGGAGCGCAAATATCATCGCACCTGCGCACCCAGCCAGACCACCACTTCTTCGCACCTGCGGCGCCATAGCTGCACTTGCGGCCAAAGCCTCGAAGGTGCGGTCACACCAAATGATAGCAATTCCAATTCCTCTTCTAACTTCAAATATTGATCTGTTAACCACTCGGAATCCACCCGAGGCCCCCGGGACCCTGTCCAATTATACCAACATGCTCCAAAACATAATGCGGACTTGCTCGAGGCCTCAAATCACATCAAAAAACATCGAAACCACGAATCGCACCCAAATGCCAACTTTATGAACTCAAAAATTTCAAACTTGTACATCTGATGCGGAAACCTATCGAATCACGTCCGATTGACCCCAAATTTTACACACAAGTCATATTTGACATTACGGCCTTTCTCTAACTTCCGGAATCGCATTCCAACCCCGATATCAATATTTCCACTTCCAGTCGGATTTGTCGAAAACCTTCAAATTTGTATCTTTAGCCAAATGACTTCAAAATGAATTACGAACATCCAAATTCACCTCCGATCGTGCTCCCAACTCCTGAATCACCATACGAAGCTATTCCTAGACTCGGAATCCCAAACGGACATGAATAACAATTAAACGCGCTTCAAGCCAAACATAGGAAATTCCTTCAAAAATGTTGACTTCCACAATATACGCCGAAACGCTCTCGGTTATCCAAAACCCGATACGGACATACGCGTAGGTTTGAAATCATCATATGAACCTATAGGAACCTTCAAATCATGATTCTGAGGTCGTTTACTCAAAATTCTAATCTTAGTCCATTTCTCCTAATTAAGGCTTCTGAAATGAGAATTTTCTTTCCAAACCAAATCTAAACTTCCCGAAATTCAATTCTGACCACACCTAAAAGTCATAATACCTAAAAAGGATCTGCTCATGACCCCAAACTGCTGAACGACGCGCTAGATCTCAAAACAACCGGTCGGTTCGTTATATTCTCCCTCACTTAAACAGACGTTCGTCCTCGAATGTGCCAAGAAATGCTCTGGAGTTATTTGAAATCACTTTTTAACACCTCGAGCATCTTCCCGTGCTACCACAACCCATTTGAGTACATTAGCTTGATCAAATCTGAAGATTTCTTCCTTTATCCATATAATAGGCTCAGAACCTAGTTCCAACACCTGATTCTCCGCGAGGCCTAGTTCCAATATATAAACACCGTATCAACTACTACACGATGTACCAGAACATGATTGGATACCTTTGTTGGATTAGCACCATGCACCGCATAATTCATCACCTGACCACAACGACGCTCTCTAAACCTTAATTGCCAAAAATTCCATGAATCTGATGCTCCCAAGGCACCTTATGACATATATATACATCCTGCTATAATGCTGGCGATACCACCACAACGGAGGAGATGTGTAGAAATTCATATCCAATTGCAGAGTTAACTAATCATTGAATATCTCGTCTTGACTTGAATCATCACCTCATTATGAACCTAATACTGGTATTTGTTCTTTAATATACACTTCACATAACCTTATCGCACTGATCCCTGATCCGATAATCTCGTCTCACACAGTATGAACTGCTCATGCAACAGATCACCCCAAACATGACCAACAACCTCACATGATACCACACTGCTCTAATAGGCCATAACTCGAACATCATAAATAAGAAACGACTCAGGAAGGGACTATTCAACTCACACAACTAATATGAACTTTTCTCAGAAAAATAGGGAGTAAACATAAGACAATAAATATAGGAACCTTACTCATCATCACACTTTTGCGCTGTGCAACCCAATCCTAATAACATACCCGTGGAGGCGTGCCACCCGATCCCATCATAAAATTTACATAAGAAGATATATACGGAGCTGATTTCCTCACTATTACAAATTATTGAATATCGATCATAAGCACGCTAAGTGCATAATATCATCCTGAGGAGACTGACAAAGCCATATGCTGACAAAACTCAAGCACAACTGAGGTGCAATATACATGCATACTCTGGATCTCAAGAGTTGTCCTGCTCACATAACATCATCACTACGCGGAGATCTCAACAAAAACGAAATTATCAAGCCGTTCCACAACTCACACGGCACAATCATATTATCACATGAATTTGACGAAGACGGAACAACATCCGTTGTTCTAATACCTTTTCATGAAGAGCGCTCTACTGAAATAAACATGGTTGGCTCATATGGAGCCCATAATCATATTTAAACCCATCAACAAACATCGAGTCTACCTTGCTCGCACCAAACTAAGCTAATAGCTTTACCTGGATCCATATCAACTCACTTCCTCTCATAATACGCAAGAACAACCATCATAGACGGGACAAACACCCCACAATCCACAACCAAATGAACTGAATGCCTTCCAGGCATAAACTCTCAAATAAGCAATATCGCACTTCTTTATACTTGGTCTAAATCTTCAATCAATCAGGTGACTACCTGTCATACTTATACCATCTTCCCGTGGTTACGCTCCCCCGACCTTCCACACAAGGTAACAAGTCTGCACACCCGCATCACCGACCACACCAATATTGCAAAACACCATCAAGAACCCATGACCAAGGTACAAAGCCTCTTTCACCGAATATCGATCTTAGGTGACACTGAAGATAACACCAGCTTACTCAGAACTTTCAAATCACTTTTTCTTGATCATCCGAGCTCATGACATCCATGTCTACACCGAATCGCAATCTCGATTTGCACTTCCAGTAACATACTGCTTACCACACCTAACATGCCAATATGAGGTAGCGCAAGAATTCCATCATAACTTCTGAACCACCAATAGGGTGAACACTTTATCACATAGAAACCTTTTACTTAACTCAATTCAAGAGTACCATCTCAGCACAGGAGTGAATTCTCACAATCACCCAACATACAAATCCTTAAGTAGTAGTCTATACCACCATAACCCTTTTGGGATCCGCCTACTCCTGACAGGCCATAGTTCTAGAATGCTCCCACATGAAATATTTACGACGGCCAACAAGCCCCGCACACACCGGCACAAACCACATGCATAACTTAATCACATCGAAGGAACTAATCACTACCGTAAACGTGCCATTTCGTCCATGGCTAATCAATCTATATTCTTTTAACCATCTTCAATTGCCTCAGGAATAATAGTAACTTCCTTCATCCCATAGCAAACTCAACCCTCACTCATCCCGAGTGACCTTGATTCACGAGACCATGCTGCCTAAATCCCACAACCTGTCTCGTACCCTCTTGATAGTTTTTCTACAGCCCGAAATTTATTTCTCTCACTCCTCCCATACTATCCCGCATGCTGAAATTAACATAGAACACTCTAGTCATCTTCCCCTTATCTAAAATTACACTGAAAAAGCTCTACTCTTAATCATACTGCTGCCTGAAATCCTTAAACACTACACTATTAACTTCTAAATTCACTAGGACCGCTATTGAGAGTCACCCACTCTGACTGGTCCCGAATACAATCAACTCCAGGGCTCTCTAGCACATGAACACCGTTTTCAATGGGACGCGTGACCGAGTCACTATCCTTACAACTCGCCTATGCCTTAAGCATAAATTCTGAGTCTTCCAAAGCCTAACCCCTGTCTGTCAGGGCCAACTTTTGCACACATTAATCAAATCCCACGCACAATCACCATTTTACTGCTTTCCCTTAGCTGTGGTAACTTGTCGACATGCCGACATTTCGCAACCCCATGAGAAGACAATCCTATAACCCAACTGAAGATGGTGGGACTCCCTTACTTTACGACTACTTGACTTCCGCTTCTTACACCTGGCCTCCTAGAAATGGAACCACCGCCTATCCTCAATTCAATAGCATTCTCTGCCAACCACATTCTTCAATACTCCTTCACCATACTCTGGACCCATGCACTCGAAGAAACCATGATACTGACGAACTTAACACACTCCATTCGATCAAGGATGACGATAACGCATCACAGGTGAATACTCCACCTTACTTGAAACACCAAGTCTTACTACTTTATCAATACAAAACCTAACAGTCTATAGATCAATTGCCTTACTTCCTCCGGAATCTAAATACAGAAATCTCGAATCCACACTCTGAAAAATCCTCCCTTCAAGCCATTCATCACCCCCCTAACCTATGGGCAAGCATTCTATCATCATATCGACACCGCGCGATAATCAATCGTAACCATCATCACAACCTGAGCATAGCCTCAAAGTTCTCAGAATCACAACAACCGAGCTGAAACAACACAATATTATTCTATGGGCTAACAACAACAGCCATATCCAACTACTCATGGGAAACATCTCGCACCATATCCGTAGCACCATATCAATTCCTCAAATTCCTAATCCATAGCAAGCGCTCCGCGACACGTAAGATTGAGTAGGAATAAGCATAGGCATAAGCCGAAAAAAGATATCGAATCGCACGATGAGGAATCAAGAAGGGAAGTACTCCTAACAGTCCTGTAGCCTCTCGAACCTAGATCTGATGATGAAATCAATAATGGGGAAACATTCGAACATCCATTGAACCTAGTCCTCAATCAAGTTGTCAAAAAATTGCACCCATTATGTAGCACTATCTGGTTGAGCAAAACTATCTGGGATAAAGGTCATTTTGTTGGGGTGATGAAAAGCTATGTGATCATTCTATGGTCTTCGTGGAAACTCTTGGTGGTATTGGCCTTTCTAGAAATGTTCTAGCAACCAAATCTGTAGTAGCATATTACAACCCTCAAAGCGTTTGACCCCCTTCTAGCAGTGATCTAAGACCCGATATATGTCTGCCATAATCATAGGGAGAATAGTATATGTTTTCCCCTTGATTTCCTTCATTAAGGATTTGGTTACCATGGCTAGTCTGGTGTGAATTCTGTCTATTTTGCTTAGGAACACTATCATACCCAAGAAGCAGACAATGAACAAGAAAACCCCACGATGAATCCAACCCAAGGAACTGATGAAGAACTCGTCAGGAAAGATACGATAAGATTTGCTGTGATTGTATCATCCATAAAGGAAGTCGAAGGGTATGTAGGACTTCTTCTAACACACCAAGTCGTCATTCTTTCTCAAACCCATCATTTTTAAAAACCCTTTGGGAGTGCGATTTTCTGGCACCAATAAACCGGGACTTTCCCAAGGTAATCCAGCGAATCCCCCTATTTCCTCCAAAAGAGGTGTCATTTCAATGTTGCCAAAAGGGAATACGGCGCTTTCTCTGTCCCAGAACATAGTGCTAGCTTTGATCAACCTGTTATTTGGTTGGATATCTAATAAGGAAGGTAGGTTTCCAAGGACTCTTTTCACATAGTTTTTATCGCTTGACGAAAGGTCTTCCCACCAATCTAGCAACAATGGTTGTATGTTACGGACCATGCCGAACCCGGGGACTTCGTGCCTCATTTTATGCAAAACAAATAAAGTTAGACCATTTCCCTCTTTCCAGATTCGACTAGTTACACATTAACGATTAGCATATTGGCACTTATTTCATCAAATTAATACACAGATCACTGTTGCATCCGTTGGGATTATGGATACCCCAGTGGAAATTCGACAAGGCTTTATTTAAAGGGTTATTATGTGGACAACATATTAACCCAAGCTAGATTTGACCATGGTGCATGTACAATAAATAATCATAGTAAGGTTTCTATAGAGGTCTAGACTGGTACCCTCAAGCGGACAACTTGAGGGGGAAAGGCACGAAACTGTTGACTGCATCGCTGATCGACAAGTTTTACCGCAAATAAGCCTTTCGAAATTCAAACGGGTGATATATGGGAAGAACGCAGACACTCATCACGTGTTGCTATGGTATTAATTATGCACGAGTGGAATATGATGTTGAGCATGATTTATGCAAAAGAAAATAACATGTTGTCAATTATTTGCACGAGGAAAAAAATGATAAATGCGGTATTTAATAATTGCAAATGTGTTTAAGAAAGAAAAAAAGGAGACAAGTCAGCTTCCATAGTAAAGAGTAATAAAAGAGGAAAGAGAAATCGTAAATGACTAAAGACATGCAAATAAATTCACATAAAGTAGGAAATGGAAGGGGTATTCAAGTATTAGCGGAATAATAAATACATGCTTGAGGACTAATTCACAAAATCAGGTTCGTTATGGTAAGACCTTAAAGAACATCCCTAGCAGATTCGCCATGCTGTCGTGCCCCCTTTTTCTCGCGAAATTGAGTTTCGACATTTTCTTGGAAAACTTCTCTTTTTGGGATGGGTTTAAGGAACTGGAAGAGTCATCACCTAACGGATTAAGGTGCGTTAGGGCACCTAGATCAATTAACTCATAGAACCAGTTTACATTACCACGGATCGGGTAATGGCTCAAATTACCTTGAGGGGAAGGTGTTAGGCACCCATCGAGGTCCACAATGGTGGGTCCCGACCAAACTTAAATTAAGCGAATTAGTCTAAAAAGGGAAGAAAACAATTTGGAGAAATACAATATTCAATTTATTTTAAAAATGAGTATTGGGGGGGGGGGGGGGGTCCTATATTTTTTAGCCTATAGGATCATTCCATGAGATAATTTGTAACTCCCTCAAGTCGGGGTGTTACTCATAGCGTTAGCGCACATACTATCATCTCCTTACTACACAATTACTATCTTTAAGTTGTTACCTAAGTGTTCTAGTAGATTCTAGCATGTTCCTTATGCGTGCACCACCCATCCCTGGCCTATGGCCCTGGAGGTATTAGCACCTCTATTTGGGATAGTTCCACACCAACCTATGTTATTTAAAAATGTGAATTCTAGGTGACAAACAAAAACAAATAGGACTTTCAGATAAAGAACAAGTATGGGCTCACATTGACCTCCACACATAGACAACAAAAGCATGCAATTGAATCAACAAACTTTATTAACTTTGGAATCCTATAGGAATGCCATCTATGTGAGAAAAACAGAGCTCAAAGAAAACATTATTAAGGCGAGCATTAAGACCTATTTGTTTTCCTACTGATTTTATTCATCATGAATTTGGGCACTTCAGGCCGTAATATGTCACAACTATAAACCTAGATTCATTATTAAGTGCTACAGATATATTGCCTAAGTGATTGACAGTAGCGAATGAATTCAGAATCGACCAACAGGATCCTATAAGCATGATTTCTACTAGCTTATTAATTACATATAGAAATGATTTCTAGGTGTAGCACGAATTTTAATCTATTATTGAATTGACTTAAACCTTATGGGCATGATTTGTAAATTTGAAACTGATTTTTAGTCCTATAGGCATGGTATCTATTAACCGTATATGGGAAGAATTTAAACCGATTGCCACGAAAGATAATTATCTCAAACAACAAAGTCCTATAGGCATGAATACTAATTCACATTTGTTGAAAACATGTACAGATCCTATGAACAAGATTTCTAATGTGTAGAATTAAACAAAAGTCCTATAAGCAGGATCTCTAGTATGCAAATGTAAAACACAGAATCAAAATGATCATGAAAGTCCTATAGGCAGGATTTCTAAATACAGCATAGTACTTACACAACGTAATCAGCGTAATTAAATCCTATAGGTAGGATTCCACCCAATTTTAACAAAAGATATGAGTAAAACCCCCAACTTCACCAAATATCCCCAAATTTGCTATTATAGCCCAAAATATCAAGTGAATTATATAATGGTAATAGTTACACTATACGGAGCCTTCATAGGTCCAAATTAACCTGGGAACTTGGCCTTCCACCATAACAGCAGCACATAGATTCCTCCACAGTCCATCGGAAACATGTTTCCAGTGTGTAAAATTTCCCAAAGACCTCAGGAACCCTGGGCAATGCTCACACCAGAACCACACATTCAGAAAGCAATTCATAAGAAATTGGAAAACAAGCGCCCAGTGTGTCAGAGTTCAGAGGAGTCTCATGTGGACCCTAGGAATTGTTCACACTAGGGTGGTTGAGAACCTAAGGGACTAGGAGTGAGGTTTCAAAATTAGTACATAAAAGGGAGAAGGGACAGGTTTTAAAATAGTTGGATTTAAGAAGAAACAGGATTCAGAATATAGAGTTGCAGGTAGAACTGCACCAAGAAGACAAACAGAATTCATGCTCAAACACATAGCTCAAATAAATTGAAGTCTAGTGAAGTTAAATATTTAGACTAGTACTTATCACAGAAGCAGTTAGGCAAAACAATTGAGTTGGCCACATAAATGGAATAGACAGACAGGGTAGGGGAATTAAGCAACAAATTGAGTGATTATATGTTCATAATGTCTTGCAAAGTTCAGAACAAGTGTAGGATTAGGTAAACAGAATAAACCTTATACTTATGAGACGATTCATATTATTCAAATAACGTAGTCCTAAGTTAACAATTGCTAAATGAAGTCATAGAATCATATAGAGGACAGAGTCATAATGGGAATTGAAATAGGCTAGTCAAGAAAAGCATAGATAATGTAATTGCAAGGGTTAGGGCATACCAGTTGAGAAGAAATAAAGTAAATGTGCAATAGCAGTTAAGTTCGAGAGTAATTTGGCTTTGCCTTTCAGCCGGCTAAAACAAGAGACGCTTAGTACAGAAATCAGAACACAAGAGAACAGGAGATAGCTTAAGTTTTAGTGAGTGTATGAGAGTTCGAGTCTGTTTAAGGGGGAGAGGGAGAAGGGGTTTAAATAGCACTGAATTAAGCAAACAAATAAGGTAATTCAATCATATCTAATTAAGGAATTAAAATAATTCCATAATCAATTTAAGTCAGAGTTCATTCAATTAGCAGCGCATAATCAGGAAAGTACTACTTAGGTTAAGGAAAATATTACACAGAATCAATCAATAGTCAACTACTAGATAAAATAAGGTAATGAAATAATGAGAACAGGTAAATCGAACAAAAAAGGAAATATCAGTACCACACAAGAAAAGGAAAGACTTTAACCCAATAGAGATTTCAAAAACCCTAATTAGTCAGCAATTAACGGCAAGAATGTCAAAACCCCAAACCTAAGCCTGTCATGATGGCGCCTATCATGGAACTAGGCCATCCAAAACTTTACTCAAATCATAATAAGCTTCCTTTTACATCTTGACTATACTGATAACCCATAAAAGTTTTCTTTAAACATTTATAAAACAGTTTAAAACTATATTGAACATTAAATACAACCCCAAGATCCCGGAGTCATTGGTCATGAGCATCTACATAAAATATACAACTCATTGAAAATAACTTCTATAATAATAAGGAGAAGGGGGAGCAGGACTGCAGACACATGCAGCTACCTCGCGAACCTCCGAGAATCTTTGGAACAGATAGACAGCACACCCTGCCCTAACACCTGGATCTGCATACAAGGTGCAGGGAGTAATTTGAGTACACCAACTCAGTAGTAATGAAAATAAATCAGGTCTAAGAAGCAAGAAACACATAAAATCAATGTCATCAATTCACAAGATGCACAACCTTTCTTTCCAACAGTATAACATAGATATATGAAATCATCATGCCTTAAAACCAAATTCAGAAAAATCCTTTGAAGAATGTATATTTTCAACAACTTCAACCCGAAAGATTTAGTATGAAAATGAAATGAATCATATAGAGGCCCCTCGGGCAAAACATATTTCATAAGCTCAGAGTGAATGTAGTAAAATCATAAGTATCCCCTCGGGAAAAACATGTATCATAATCTGCGCCTCGGGCATGCCTCACAGTCACTCATAATCAGCCCCTCGGGTATACCTCACCATCACTCATAATCGGTCACTCAACACCTCACTGTCACTCATGCCCCCTAATCACTCGTCAGTTGGCATTCGGCACTCAGCACTCGACGCGCTCACTGCGGGTGTGTGTAGTCTCCGGAGGGTCTCCTTCACCCCAAGCGCTAATATCAAGCTACCTCATGGCATATCATATCCTCACAATTAGGCCCTCGACCTCACTCAGCAGAACCTCTCAAAAAGCCCCTCGGGTGAATAAGTAAAATAGGGTACTCAACCCAAAACATCATCTTCAAATCTCAAAGTAGTGTAAATCAGGCTGAGTTTCGAAAACAGTAAGCAGAATGTGGCTGAGTGAACTCATCAATAAATAGTGAGGAAAACAGCAGTAAAAAGCCCCGAAAGATGCTAAACAGATCAGCACGAGGCCCCAAACACGGCTTATAACCCAAATATTTCAACAATCTTTAGAACATAATTTAACATAAGGTTTTGACTAAAATATGCAACTCATTAGTTGTCGTGGAGTGGACCTAGTCCAATCCAAAAATCAGTGCGTGCCACATACTCATCATCCGACATGTGCGCTATTCTAAAATCAGTGAGAAATACGTAGTTTGGGGTTTCATACCCTTTACAAGATTTATAACCATTACTTACCTCTACCGAGCCACAACACTAGTCCGCTATGCTCTTGCCCCTCAAATAGACTCCCGATTGTTCCAAATCTAGCCAAAACTATTTTAACATCATGAATATATAACAAAGGAACTCAACCTAATCGAAAACTATCAATTTATAAAAAATCTCGAAATTCGGCCAAACCTCAGCCCCAGGACCACGTCCCGGAATCCGATAAAATTTACATCACAAGAACCCTTATCCTCCCACGAGTTGGTACATACCAGGAATATTAAAATGGGACCATAATTGCCTACAAAAATTGCCAAAAGAAATTCCCAAATATTTCCTCCCATTTTCCAAACTTTTTCTTACAGAATTCCTTCAATTTACAAGCCTAATCCGAACAAAATAGCATGGAAACGACATTAATAACTCGGGAACTTACCTCTACTGAAGACCCATGCATTCTCTCTTCAAATTGCCCTCAATTGAGCTCCATCAGCATGCAAAAAAGGTGAAATAACTAAACTTTCGCGGAGGCCTCTTTTATACTGTTTTGCCCAGCAATTCCATACCTTCGGATACTTAATCGCACATATGGACCCACACCATCGGTCCCAGGTGCGCACCTACACAATCCCACTAACGAACCTAATTCTTGCAGCTGCGACCCCTTCTATGCACATGCGGCTTCGCAGGTGCGGCCATCCCTTCGCACCTGCGGACTATTCCTGCCTAAACTCCCTTCACACTTGCGCGTAGACTTCAGCACCCGTGGCATCATACCTGCGGCTACCCATCCGCAGGTATGGCCAGCACCAGCAGACATTTGCTGCAAATTATCCAAGTTCAAAACTCCGCCAACCATCCGAAATCAATCCCGAGCCCCTCGGGGCCCCTACCAAACATACTAAACACCCCATAACATTATTAAAACTTAGTCGAGCCTTCAAACCACAAAAAAAAAAAAACATGAAAACACCAAATTTACATCAAATTCAAGCCTATGAACTTTGAAACTTTCAAATTTTGCCAACGATGCCGAAACCAACCAAAACACCTCTAATTGACCTGAAATTTTGTACACATATCCATAATGACATTACAGACCTATTCCAACTTCCGGAATTCCATTCCAACCCCGATAGCCTATTTCCACTGCCAACCGGAAATCGCCAAAACTAACTTTGACCAATTCTAGCCTAATTCTACACTGGACATCAAAACTCCATTCCAAACACACTCCTGAGTCCCAAATAACCTAACGAAACCATCTGAGCTATAAAATCTGCATTCTGAGGTCATTCACCAATAAGTCAACTCTCAGTTGACCTTTTCAACTACTAGGCTACCTTGAGAGACTAAATGTCTCAATTCTTACCATGACCACTCTGAACCCTAACCAACCGACCCAACACACATAAATGAAGATGAACCACATAAAATGAAGCAGAAATGGGGAAAACGGGGCTAAACTCTCGGAACGACCGGCCGAGTCGTTACATCCTCCCCCACTTAAACATACGTTCGTCCTTGAACGTGCCAAGAGTTGTAATCCAACACTATCAAACTGTTACATAGCTTACAATGCACATACCCTAGGGTGATCCCACGTCACCCTATCCCATATAGGTCAAATAGCACAATACCGTTGAAATTTTGAAATCCAAATCCTGGCCCATATACCTTAGAACCAAATTCCCGCTTCTGAAATGATATTTAATATCAAAATTTCAATAATTATAAATTGAACAAGTCTGAACATGCTGAATCAAGCCATATACGTACCCCAGATGAAATCACATAATACACCGCGTGACTCAAACACTCATAGTAATAACTCTTAACCACAATAACTGCTCAGAACAACCCAATACCGGTACATAACCCTTTATCAAGAAATACCTCGCTCTAACACTTCCATATACTGCCGATGATGAAAGAAGCACGTAGAACTAACAACCCTTCGTCCGATCAGTTAGACATGAAACTCCCCCTTCGCAAACAAGAATTATAGCAGATTTCTAAGCCGACTCCTGATATTTATCCTTCCAACTATGCTGTAGAAAATTCTGAAAATATTCATTCTAGGTCCAATGACCTCTTCTCAATCATCACAACCACCCTGAAGACATGACACGTCGATACAATTCGAAGCCAAAACCTGTGCAACTCGTGCACTTAACAGCAACATCCTATCGCAACCAAATTATATAAGAGATCCACACGAGAGGACTATCCTGCTATTAATAATTACCATCACCATATCATACTAACAGTCTTGCACACACCGTAAAAATCAAAACACATGAATCTCATACCGAAGGTCATACCCATACCTAACTCCGCTACACTGCGCTGTCTCATCTGACCACTGGTCCACTTGAAATATTTCAAGACACCTTGCCCAAAATCAATAACCATTCGAAATTCGCCATCAGATACTCAAAGTGCATTGCCATAACCACGGGGAATAAACTGGACGATACCATGCCACCTGAAACAGAAGGTATATAACCAACACGTATCAATCCCGCAACACCCAATTACTTACCTTACTCAAATATAGCTATAAAGCCCAATTAGAACCGCACCATATGTGCATATAAAAAATAATCACCACTCCTCACAACACCGAAGGGTAACTCATAGATCGCTCTAGAACATGAATAAACTCAATCACAATAGAATGGTACATTTCTCAATAATAGAATCTTAGAGCCAACAATTCTGATCAAGTGCAGAACACACACCCAGATCAGCCTACCAGTGACCCTAAATTAACTCTGATCACCCACAATAGATAGATGACTTACTGAAAAGTTCATAATGACGGAATCATGGTACATACTAACATACTACTACTTTTGCTCACATCTTCACAGTTCACAACCACAAAATATCCTGTTTATGAGAAATCTCAGTCTCAAAGTCCATGAAAAATACGGATTACCATATCTGATCCCCACTCCACTGCTCGAATACATAACACATCCCAAATACTCACTCATTCCACAAGGGATACCGATATAATTCTTCTGTTTACCAAGAAACCTTGAATATCAACATTTGATCCAACAATAGGGCGTCGCGATACCAATGAAGTACCCTTAACCCAAACACATTGCTCCTCCTGAAACGTATACCCTCATCAAGTCGCACCCATTAATGATATCATCTACCTAGTCATCTCAACTGCCCATGTTGCCTAAGAATTTATGACCTTCCTTCCAGAACCGAACCGTAACCTTACATGTGCAAATCTCAACTCTACCCAACATACCGCACACGCCATGCCAACCTAGGAAAAATACGGAACTCCATGGTCCCTTCTGAGCCACAACCAATTACATACACAACAAGCCAAGAACATCCATTTGATCCCATTTAGAAGCAAGTTCACTACTCGTCAAAAGAAAATATGCACCCTTAACCGCGGTAGAAACCATCAGGAACTATCTGAAATCTAATTTGCGCTACACCAAACCATCAAGACTGAATTCTTCTAACTCAACCAACCTACGCATGCCACCAAAAATCCAAGAGTATTTCTAAGAAACACACAAAAAACTCGTCACCTCATGAACACCCAAAGAACTATTCGTATCCCTTACCATGCCGATACGATCTACTACCAATTAGCCCTGTTTACCCAAGTTCTTCTAACTTACCTTCAAATTGGTACTTCTTCCTGCCGTAATACCACAATTTTCAATCCAGACTCACCACACGCGACCCAAGCATAAAACCATACCGTCTAAGGCTCAAAAGTTGTCGAATGCTCTCTCAAATATCCCCAAAAGTACCACATTCAAAATACTTACCCTGAAGAGACTTTCTGCGATTCTAAAGCCATTAACTTCACCTTCCTGATACCGATATGTAGAATCTGTGATGATGTACAAGTACCACAAGTCTTGACACCCTCTAACGTAAATCTCAATCACACTGACCAATTAGATAGAATCGACCTTGCCCGTTCGCACACTAACATACTAGGAAAGTAATCCACTCACTTGAAGCCACAAGAAAATTTATACACTGCACACACCATACCTTTTTCAGTTTCCACTAAATCATTCAATAGAACCTAATTACCCAATTGAGTACATTCAAACCTATATCGAAGAAATTTCCATTACTCGTGACATTCCCAACCCCACACCTGCAGGTCATAACTAATTTACCAATATACCCCGAGCTGAAACCAATACTACACATAATCATACAATCAAGTTAGCATTAACAGACTCCCCCACTTGGCTCAAAGCCAACGATCGAGACAAACAATAACTCACAATGCCCATTATAACACCACCCGACTAACAGCTCAAGTCATTTTCAAATCTCGCATTCACCATGGAAAAGTCACGCCAACTTCCACAAGCGATCTAAACTCCAATTACAACATATATAATATTAGTGGTAGAAGAGAACTTATTACAGAACTACACATGGACCACACACCCTAGGACAAACCGTATGAGATACCCCTGCCCGCTTAGCCCCAACTGATATCTCTCCATACAATTATGAATACCATAACTATCATGCAATCGCTACACCTTCCTGCATCTTAACACAACCAACGCCTACCCTCGAGGCATCACAATACGTGGTAAGAACCTGAAGCTGATGGCAGAACCAACACTGGAGCGGTGGCCACGAAAACTCGAGCTTCTGGAAGCTCTACCCACACATGTGTGACCACATGGATAGCCTCATTGGACACCACGTGTCCCAAGAATGCTACTGAACCGAGCCAAACTTTACACTCAGAGAATTGGCATAGAGCCTTTCCTCCCTGGATCCTTATAATGCCATCCTTAGATACTGAGTATGCTACTCTTGAATACGCGAATATGCCAGGATGCCATCCATGAACACAATATCAAGGAGTGCTTATACGGCTCGAATACACCGTTAATCAAATACATGAGCGCTACTGGGAAATAATCAGCTCAAAAGACATCACCAGGAACTCATAACCCGATAGAAAAATCCGCTTCACTCCACAACTACACAGCATGAGAGGTCTTCCAACATACTCACAACTCAAGGCCATATATCAAATCGAGAGAGAAATCAAACACTCAATAAATCTGGCCACATTTCCAGCCAACCCTTTTGTCACAAATCACAGTCTGAACACATATAACCATCAAATCACACTCACCACATAGGCATCTAGTCACCAATTCTCATCACACCAATTTTCATCAATAAGAACACAAACAGACATACGAGTCCCCAATTACATGTGCCCACACAACGAAAATCTCAGCAATCAAGCCACAGAATGAATCCAGCCTTAAGTCTTCTAGACTGGCCGATTATTAATATGCCAAAATCACATCTCATCCATGGAAGCCACAAGCCGTCGATGCACAGCTGATACCAAGCGCTCTCGTGTGCGTTCAAATACATTGAAGGAATTCAAGAGTTACGCTCTTGGCTGGATACAATGGATTCACACGACAAGAATTTAAAAATGTGATATTTTCCTAAGGGTTCCGCAGTCTCTCGAAGATAAGTACAGACGTCTCCGTACCGATCCGTAAGACTCTAATAAACCTGCTCATGACCAGTGAGTCCTATGTAACCTAGCGCTCTGATATCAAACTGTCACGACCCCAAACTAAGGCAGTCGTGATAGCTCCTATCATGGAACTAGGGAAGCCAAAACTTCAATCAAATCATAATAAGCTTCCATTTACATCTTTACTATATTGATAACCCATAAAAGTTTCCTTTAAACATTTATAAAATAGTTTAAAACTATACTGAAGATTAAATACAATACCCGAGAACCCGGATTCACCGGTCATGAGCATCTACATAAAATATGCAACTCAACAAAAATAAATTCTATAATAGTAAGCAGGAGAGGGAGCAGGACTGCGGATGCATGCAGCTACCTCGCGAACCTCCGAAAATCTCTGGAATAGATAGACAACTCACCCTACCCTAACACCTGGGTCTACACACAACGTGCAGAGAGTTATGTGAGTCTGCCAACTCAGTAGTAATGAAAATAAATCAGGTCTGAGCAGCAAGAAACACATAAAATCAATGTCATCAATTGGCAAGATGCACATCCTTTCTTTCCAGCAGTATAACATAGATATATGAAATCATCATGCCTTAAAACCAACTTTAGAAAAATCCTTTGAAGAATGTATATTTTCAAAAACTTCAAACCGAAGGATTTAGTATGAAAATGAAATGAATCATATAGAGGCCCCTCGGACAAAACATATTTCATAAGCTTAGAGTGAATGTAGTAAAATCATACGTAGCCCCTCGGGCAAAACATGTATCATAATCTGCGCCTCGGGCATGCCTCACAGTCACTCATAATCAGCCCCTCGGGCATACCTCACCATCACTCGTAATCGGTCACTCAGCACCTCACAGTCACTCATGCCTCCCAATCACTCGTCAGTCGGCACTCGACACTCGATGCGCTCACTTGGGATGTGTGAAGACTCCGGAGGGGATACTTCAGCCCAAGCGTTAATACCAACCCACCTCGTGGCATAGCATATCCTCACAATCAGGCCCTCGGCTTCCCTCAGCAGAACCTCTCAAAAAGCCCCTCAGGCGAATAAGTAAAATAGGGTACTCGACCCAAAACATCATTTTTAAATCTCAAAGTAGTGTAAATCAGGTTGAGTTTTGAAAACAGTAAGAACAACGTGGCTGAGTGAAATCATCAATAAATCGTGGGGAAAACAGCAGTAAAAAGCCGCCAAGGGGTTTAAACAGATCGGCACGAGGCCCCAAACACGGCTTATAGCCCAAATATTTCAACAATCTTTAGAACATAATTTAACATAACGTTTTGAGTAAAATATGCAACTCATTAGTTGCTGCGGAGTGGACCAAGTCCAATCCATAAATCTGTGCGCCCCACATACTCATCATCCGATGTGTGCTCTATTCTAAAATAAGTGAGAAATGCGTAGTCCGAGGTTTCATACCCTCAGGACAAGATTTATAAACATTAGTTACCTCTACTGGGCCACAACACTAGTCCGCTATGCTCTTACCCCTCAAATTGGCTCCCGATTGCTCCGAATCTAGCCAAAACTATTTTATCATCATCAATATATACCAAAGGAACTTAACCCAATTGAAAACTATCAATTTATACCAAAATCTCGAAATTCGGCCAAACCCAAGCCCCGGGCCCACGTCTCGAAATCCGATAAAATTTACATCACAAGAACCCTTATCCTCCCACGAGTCCGTACATACCAGGAACATCAAAAGCGGACCATAATTGCCTACAAAAATTGCCAAAACAAATTCCCAAATCTTTCCTTCCATTTTTCCCAACTTTTTCTTACTTAATTCCTTCAATTTACAAACCTAATTCGAGAAAAATAGCATGGAAACGACTTTAATAACTCGGGAACTTACCTCCACTCAAGACCCACGAATTCTCTCTTCAAATTTCCAACAATTGAGCTTCATCTGCATGCAAAAATGGTGAAATGACTAATTTTTTGCGGAGGCCTCTTTTATACTGTTCTCCCTAGCAATTGTGCACCTGCGGACACTTAATCGCACCAGCGTTCCCTGGTGCGCACCTGTGCAATCCCACTAACGGACCAAATTCTCGCACCTGCGACCCCTTCTCCACACCTGCGGCTTCGCAGGTGCGTCCATCCCTTCGCACCTGCACGTGGACTTCCGCACCTGCAGCTACCCATCTGCAGGTGCGGCCAACACCAGAACTTACACCAGCAGCCATTTGCTACAAAATTTCCAAGTCCAAAACTCTGCCAACCATTCAAAAACAATCCTGAGCCCCTCGGGGCCCCAACCGAACATACCAAAACACCCCATAGCAATATTCAAACTAATTCGAGCCTTCGAAACACCGAAAACAACATGAAAACACCAAAATTACATCAAATTCAAGCCTATGAACTTTGAAACTTCCAAATTTCTCCAACGACGCTGAAACTAACCAAAACACCTCTGATTGACCTGAAATTTTGCACACTCATCCAAATTGACATTACGGACCTGTTGCAACTTTCGGAATTCCATTCCAACCCTGATAGCCTATTTTCCACTGCCGACCGGCAATCGCCAAAAATGAACTTTCACTAATTCAAGCAAAATTCTACACCGGACATCAAAACTCCATTCCGAACACACTCATGAGTCCCAAATCACCTAACCAAACCATCTGAGCCATAAAATTTTCATTCCGAGGTCGTTCACCAATAAGTCAATTCTCAGTTGACTTTTTCAAGTATTAGGCTAGCTTGAGAGACTAAATGCCTCAATTCTTACCATGACAACTCTGAACAGAACCAACCGACCCAACACACATAAATGAAGATGAACCACATAAAATGAAGCAGAAATGGGGGAAACAGGGCTAAACTCTCGGAACGAACGGTCGCGTCGTTACAAAGAATTTTAGAGACAGATAGATAGAAACATTAACGGAAAAATACTTAAATAATTCAAAAACCCTAAATTTAATATAAGTAAAATAGGAAGAAACATAAAATAACTAAAATAGAGATGCACAAGGACATATATGCAAAAATAATTAAGTTTTAAACCTTATTTTGTTTGATTTTGAAGAATCAAAAACCCTAAATTTTAGGGTAAGTAAAATCGGCGTATATAACCACAGAAATTATGATTAAAAAAATGCACAGATATAGATACACGGAAACATTAAAGGAAGAATGGAAAATCATTTAGGATCTGTAAAGATCTGAATCATAGTTTTAGGGTAAGTAAAAGATCTAACTAAAAATAGGCGGATTCGTGTGTAACAGAGTAAATATAGATGAAGAATATCGTAAAAACTAGCTGAAGTAAACCAAATTTGATTTGAACTAGAGATATGAAACCCTAACTGAAAGATACGAAATAAATCCGTACTCACCGAGGTTAGGATGCACCCAGACGGATATAATCTACATATAAGAGTTTTTGAACCAAATTAGGTTCGAATCTCTCGAGATCAACTTGCCATTTGAGTCAAGCCAGTCAGGTGATATAAAAAACGAGTAGCCGGAAAAGGGGTAAGACCAGATACGGTAAGGGATCAAGGAATGATTCCATTTCTGGTTGGAATCAAAGGGGAGATGGGTGACGACGGATTAGGGTTTGAGAAGAGAAAGGGGGAGACGAGAGTGTTTGAGGGCGTTGTTTGGTGGAAAATGATTTAGGGTTAGGGAGATGATAAGTTAAAAGGGGGAATTAATTTGGAGAAGTTGTTCTTCTAAGATCAACGACTATGATTTAACAATGGTTTGGGTCGGTTATTTTAAATAGGTATGGGTCTGGGTTGGACGGGCATGCGTATTCGGTTGGTTAATGGTTAGGTTTTATTGGGATGGGCTAATGGGCAGGCTAAGTCCAAAATTAATTAGGAAAACGCTAGATTTTAAATACCTAATTAAACCCATAAAATAATTTATAAAATTAATCAATAAATAATAAAAATGTATTTTGTGCATGATAAATGATTTAAAATAATTACTTAACATTATAAAAATATAAAAGGCCACTTTTTCTATATAAATTATGTAATTATGCATATATGTGCTATTATTGCAAAATTATTGCAATTATAGCCTAAAGATGCAAGTATAATTATACATAAATTTTTCAAACCTTAATAAGAATATAAATGACAAAAAATAATATAGTAAATTATTATAAAATTATTTGCGATGCGATTAATAATTATTTACGTAATAAAATGTAGGAATAAATTGATTAAAAAATTATAGAAAAATACTTGTTGATACCCAAATTTTCCTAAAAAATATTTCAAAATGCATATATGTCTTCAAAATCATGCATTAGCATCAATTGGTATTTTTCCACAATTTTCTACAAATTTTATTAATTTGCCCAATATTTTATTCAATAAATAATTACAAAATTGCATCACAAATGATTTCAAAATATTTTCTTCATTTAATATTACTATTTATAGTCTTATTAAGTCCAAATTATTCTACAATTAGCCAAATTGGCACCTTTTGGCTATAATTGCAATAACTTTTCAATTATAGCCCATGCATATAATTTTGTATTATTTTTTACCAGAAATTAGTCTTTTGCATCTTGAAATACCAAATAATCATTTTTAAAATATTTATATGCATTAAATTAATTTTATAATTAGTAATTACGTCATCAAATTATTTTAATTATATTATTTTGGTATTTAACAAATAGCCCCATTTTATTTCAATTATAGTCTATATAACCATCCCAAATACCTAATAAACTAGCCCGAGACCCCCAGGTCCAAACATTAACCTGCCTGACCCAATACCTCGTACAATCCTTACTATTGATCATTTTGATCAACGGGCCAGATCCCCCTTACCTTAATTTAACCCAAATAACCCCTTCCCGAAACCCCTCATTCTCTCACCCTCTCCGCCGTCACACTTCACTCTCCTCTCCAAATCCTCTCTACCCAAACCCTAATCTCACCTCACCTTCACTCTCCATCATCAACCATGGTGGTTCCTCACCAACCTCAGTCCTCTCATGGCTCTCTTATGCTGGTATTACTTGTCTCTAAAGTCCTCAAGGTACCAGGGTCGGTCCACTTATGACTTTGGCTTTTGCTTGCCTGTTTTAGGCCGTTCTGGTTCGATCTGTAGTATGATCTACGTAATTTTGCCTATACTTATGGATTTCTAAGCTTCATCTTCGTCTGTATGCTATTTTCTCAAAACCCTAATTTCGATCTTCGATCTTCTCATATCTGGATAGATCTGAGATGAATCGAACATATCTCACATATTTCCTTGAAAGTTTTCTGGTTTTTCAAGTGATTTTTCATTTTCCTAAAACTAGGGTTTACTGAAAATCATGTTCTCCAAAGGTTTTCTGATTTTTAATGTTTAATCTTATGTTCTTACGTGTTTTTGACCGATTTATGTTGAGTTTTCCTAAACCCTAGTCGATTTAGCTAAAACCCCAGTTTTCTTATATTTTGCTTCGATTCTGGGTTTTCTGTGTTACTTGTGGCATTGTTTCATTTTGTGATTTGACTTTCATGATTTCTTCTTAGGGTTTCTGAGTCGATTTCCGGACTAACTTTTATGTGTTTATGAAGTTTACTTAGCTCATTCTCTATTTGTGGAAGTTGATATCTTTCTCACCGGAAATCATTATTACTTTGAAATTTTGATTGACTAGTTCACTCAGTTAAAAATTCATGTGCATAATTCTTGATTATTACCTTGTTTATTCCTTTACCTGTAATCTCTACTGATTCCTTTACATGATTATCTTTCCTTAATTAGACCCATGATTATTCTGAACTCCCTCATTTGTTTTGATTTGAACTTTTTGCCTTAATTAAATCCTTGATTATTACTGTTTGGTCAATGTCCCTCAATTAAATGAGTCTATTGTGAAATCCTTATGTGATTGGATTCTGTGATTTCCTTAATTGATGGCTTTATTTTTCTTTTACCTTATTTTCTCTAATCTTGAAGTACTATATAAATTCCCCTGCTGCACTTCTTAAAAAAATAGACTAGTTCACAAAGACACACTCACACTCAAACTCTCTTTTCTTTCTCTACTACTTGTGTTAGCTTTTGATCTAGCTGGCTGCAAGCAAACGCTAGATATTGGAACTACACTTGCTTTATATTTTGCATTCTTTTCTTCAAATGGTATGTCTCTAGTTAAATTCTTAAACCTAACTCTATGTGTTTCATTACTGAACTAGTTCATTAGTTATGAATTCAATATCTGTTCATGTTTACTACTTTTCTTAGAATGTCTAAATCCTGTTCTGTTCAGTGTGTAATTTGCATGTCCAAACTGTAATTACTTATGTAATGGTTGTCTTGCATGCTTATTCAGTCCCTGCAGAGAGAGTTGGGTACTCAGGTTGACTTGAGCACAACGTTTCATCCTCAGATCGACGGGCAGTCGCAGCATACCATTCAGGTTTTGGAAGACATGCTGCGTGCTTGTATGATTGACTTTGGTGGTTCATGGGATCAGTTTCTGCCACTATCGGAGTTTGCATATAACAACAGCTATCAGTCGAGTATTCAGATGGCCCCGTATGAGGTTTTTTATTATAGGAGGTGTAGATCTCTAGTTGGTTGGTTTGAGCCGGGCGAGGCTAGGCTATTGGGCACAGACTTGGTTCAGGATGCTTTGAGTAAAGCAAAGTTGATTCAGGAACGGCTTCGCACGGCGCAATCTAGGCAGAAGAGTTATGCGCACCGGAAGGTCCGAGATGTGTCTTTCATGGTTGGGGATAAGGTGTTGCTGAAGGTGTCACCCATGAAGGGTGTTATGAGATTCGGGAAGAGAGGGAACCTGAATCCCAGGTTCATTGGGCCATTTGAGGTACTTCAGAGGGTTGGGGAGGTGTCTTATAGGGTTGCTATGCCACCCAGTTTATCGAGTATTCATCCAGTATTCCATGTTACGATGCTCCGGAAGTATATTGGTGACCCTTCCCATGTTTTGGACTTCAGCACGGTTCATCTTGAGGGTGCTATGTCATATGAGGTAGAGCCAGTGGCTATTTTGGGTCGTCACGTCAGGAAGCTGAGGTCGAAAGATATAGCTTAAGTGAAGGTTCAGTGGAGAGGGCAGCCAGTGAAGGATGCCACCTAAGAGACCGAGCAGGAGATGCGGGACAGATATCCTCACTTTTTCGAGGCTCCAGGTATGTTTCTAGACCCGTACGGGGATGAACGTTAGTTTAAGAGGGGCAGGATGTAACGACCCGACCGGTCGTTCCGTGAGATTTACCCCATTCCCCCTATTTCTGCATTTGTTAGGTATCACTGTCTTATTTTTGGTGTGTTGGATAAGTTGGTTTGGGTCCGGAGTGGTTATGATGAGAGTTTAGGCATTTAACCTTTTAAAGTAGCCTAATAATTGAGAAAGTCAACTGAGAGTTGACTTATTGGTAAACGACCTCAGAATGTAGATTTTATGGCTCGAGTAGCTTCGTTAGCTGATTTGGGACTTAGGAGAGTGTTCGAAATATTTTTGTGATGTCCGGTGTAGAATTAGGCTTGAATCGGCGAAGTTAGTTTTTGGCCATTTCCGGTCGGCAGTTGAAATCAGGCTATCGTGGTCGGAATGGAATTTCGGAAGTTGGAACAGGTCTGTAATGTATTTTTGGATATGTCTGCAATATTTCAGATAAATCAGAGGTGTTTTGGTTGGTTTCGGCGTAGTTGGCGAATTTTTGAAGTTTCAAAGTTCTTAGGCTTCAATATTATGTGAATTTAGTGTTTTAGTGTTCCGAAGGCTCGACTAAGTTTGAATGATTTTATGGGATAGGTTGGCATATTTGGTTCGGGCCCCGAGGGGCTCGGGATTGATTCGGATGGTTAACGGGGTGTTGGAATGGATTTTGGAAACTTTCTATTGTGTTGCTGCTGGTGTTTTCGAACCTGCGAAAGTGGAGTCGTAGGTGCAGAAGGGGCAGTCGCAGGCGCGGGAAATTGCTGGGCAAATAGTAATATCATCAAATAGGAGTGTCAAAAATATCACAAGAAAGACTGACTGAATGCGGCTGAGGGCCAATGTTGTGAGGATATTTATGATATGAGACAGTCCGAGAGCCTGAGAGTGATTGATGCCATGATCTGGCTATTTATTTAGCGCTTGGGCTGAAGGAACCCCTCAGAAGACAGAGTTTGTACACACCCCCAATGAGCGTAGGTACCTACTGAGTGCGAGTGCCGAGTTATGAGTGACGAGTGATTGGGAGGTATGAGTGACCATGAGGTGCTGAGTGACTGATTATGAGTGACTGTGAGGCATTCCCGAGTAGCTGATTATGATAAATGTTTTTTCCCAAGGGCCTACTGATGATTCCGCTACTTTCACTCTGAGCTTATGAAATATGATTTGCTTGAGGGGCCTCTATATGATTCATTTCATTTTTAGACTAGACCTTTCGGTTGAAGTTGTTGAAAAATATATTTTTTTAAAGGGTTTTTCGGAAGTTGATTTTTAAGGCATGAAAATTTCATGCATCTATGTTATACTATTTAAAAGTAAGGTTGTGCCTCCTGTTATTTGATGACATTGATTTTATTTGTTCTTGCTGCTCAGACCAGATTTATTTTTATTACTACTGAGTTGGCTCTGTGTGCAGATTCAGGAGTAGATCTCGACCATTAGCCTTTATTGTCCGTAGGGAGCAAGATTGCAGGATATAGAGGTAGTTGTCAAGCGTCCACATCATCTCTGTTTTCCCTTCCTGTGTATTTAGCTTTGATTCGCAGATTTGTATTATAGTAGTTTATTTTTTATTATTTCACTAGATTCTTGTGACACGTTGGCTCTGGGTTTTGGGGATTGCAATATTATACTATGATGACCTTCTTTATTCAGTAGTTCTGTATATGTATGAAATGCTCAGATTTCAGAAATGGGATGTTTTTAAAAGAAATTGTGAACATGTAATATATTGGCTAGCCTAGTTCCACGATAGGCGCCATCACGGCCGATCGGGATTTGGGGTCGTGACACGATTATATGAATAGCATGTTCCCATAATGCTACTCGCCTACCCACAAGCTCTCTCTAATTCTACTATAATCTAAACACGACTTTCTCAAGGATAGCATAGATAGTAGGGTGAATTGGTAGCTACAACAATTCACAACTTAGAACAAGAATTAAAGAAATAACCACAAAAATGTTTGCTAGTGATACTTCAATTGAGACTTCATTTCTAGTTTTTAGTGAAGTGTTTGAGCAAATCCTACGCTCAGCTTCCACCTCAACTATGCGAGACTTCAATCGAATGACCTCCATATCTTTTAACCCATTTTCATGCACCAAAGTATGGACCTTGCTGTTGACTGGTTGCTTCCGAGATGAACCAGGTTCATCTGCCGGGGCATTGACAGTATAATCACAAGACAGCGGAGTGTCCTTCCACAATAAATCCTTAGTAGTAGCCATCTCAGCCTTCTTTGTAGGAACTCCAAAATAAGCAAGAATTACAGTCAGAATAAAGCCACAAGGGATCGCATGGGCTTTGGTGCCATTCACCACTCTGTCTAAGAGCTGGATGATAAAACCTGGTCAATTGATCTGCTTGCCTCTTTACAGACACTCCATGAGGGTTAAATCCATGTAGTTAGCAATGTGTCTTCGTTCTTGTCTGGGCAGCAGGAATTTGATCACAAATTCAAAGAATAGCTTGTGCTCAGGCTTCATCTCACTCTTGTACATAGCCCTGGGTTCAAGCTCCTTCTCATTGTCGCAGAAGAATCTAGTGATAGTGAGAGCCGAGACCATTCCATCTAAACAAGGACATCTCTTCCTCGTGTAGCCTTCATAACCCTCAACTTGAATGTCTAGAATGACTCCCAGTTCTTGTGCATCAAAGGAGACTTCAACTCCCTTGACCAATGAGGTGACCCTGCCTCCAATGACTGTGGCGTTCCCCATGAACTCCACAACTTCGTTTCTGACCATCCTGCCTTCCATTCAAAGGACCATGTCCTTCCAGCCCTGCGCAGCCAGAAAATCCAGTAAATACCTCATTCCAGGCTCCTCCAAATCCTTCAACAACTTTCCCTTCAAGATCGTTCTCTTGCCAAACATGGCAACTCTGTCAGTAGACACTTCTCCAACCTCCTTCTCTTCATCTCCTCTGCATTTTGGATCATCATCCCTCTCAACAATCTATACTTTCTTCAGTTTCTCTATCTTAGACCTTGTCCTCGAAGCAGTACTCCAGTGGTGATGGACACAGTAGCTGACTTCTTTGAAGAAATCTTAGCCTTTTTGGGCTTGGGTGTCTTGATAACCACTGGAGAAGCCTCCTCTTCTTGTTGGACCAGGTCCATCAACTATCCATCGTCAATAATAACTTCAACAAGCTCCCCTACCTTTGCTTTCCCCATCTCTGACTTCTTTCTTTTGCTCTCTTGCATAGATTTTTCCAACTTCTCCTCCTCTTCTCGTACAGTATTTCTTGTAGCACGTACCCTAGGAACAGGTACACCAACTGAATTAGCAGTCTTCCTTTTCTTTGAAGGAACTGAGCCTTTAGACTTTTTGGACTTTGGAGTCCTTATCTTATTGGGGTTGTATGAGTCCCCCAGCTTCTTCAGTCTTTCAGCCAAAGTTTCTTCCCTAGAAGAAACATGTTAGTCTATTTACTTCATTAACTTCTCCAACCCAGCAGCAACTTCTTCTACTTCAGTAGTTCCCCCTAAAACCATTGCACCTTCTTCAAGATATTCGAGAATGGGGCCACAAATTGCAAGCGTGGTATCATCCTGGCCGGATCCCTTCACATCTACTTCTCCCTCGTTCTCAAGATTTTTCTCTTTCCCAAATTTTATTTGCCTTCTTGGCACTTCCACATCCACCACAGACCCCCACCAACACAAATCAATTTTCAGTAGTATTTAAATCGGAGGTAATTACAGTATTACCTTTCTCAGCACTGGATGAACCAGGTGCTTCATCTTCATTGGCTGATTTGAATGAATAATTGGATGATTCTGGTTTGGAGCCTTGCTCAGCATGTAAAAATTCTTCCAAGAATTTTTCTCTTGAACCAGAAGCCACAAAGTTGCGTGCAAGAACCTTAACACGACTGGTTTTGGGGGCTGGGGTAGGGTTTGGTGTGGGTTCAGGGATTGTAGAGTGTTCTGGGGTTGATGATTTTTCAGGAGACTCAGAACTATAAACTGAGGCATAGTTTGAGTCGGATTCATAGTTTCCCCCATCACAATCTCTATTTGGGGATGAGTCAGAAGAAGCTGGTGGAGGAGACGACATGATTTTTATTTTGTTAGAGAGGGAATAAAAGAAAAGGCAGTAGGGATTTTGAGTTGAGTAATTTGAACAAGGTTCGACTGTTGCTTTATGCACAATGGGTAATGATGACCTATTTAAAACTTGTGGCTGGGGAGATTACAATGGAAGTGTTTTAACCCAAGTAGGACACTAATCGATTAAGGACTGTCAGCGATTGGACATTGATTAGACAGTTACCTTCCTAAAACTAGGCTTGTTAATTTAGACGGGACATCTTGGAACTAGTTCATTATTTGGGTAAGTACGAGAATTTGAATTTGAACCATAAATGGATAGAGTCCTGCTCATGTATGACTTTACTTGAATTAATACATGTATGGAGATGAGATCGTACCTTGTCAGTCATGTAAACCAGCATGGATGAACCAGGTTCATCTTGTTAAACATCATTATTTTGCCTCAATTCACATAGATAGAGAAATATCATTAGTAACTAGGGAATCATATTAATACATGGAAGAAGAGTATGGCAATAAAGACATAGTACTGAGCAATGATTAATCTGATTAAGTACCTAATTAAAATTTTCTAGCCAAAAAACATCCTTTTTTTCACAATTTTTCATTTTTGTTTTGTTTTTCAATTTGGTGATATTAATCATCCCAAATTCAAGCTTGTTTCTGTCATAATGCTCCCTACTCAATGCTTTGGTAAATATATCAGCAATTTGACAATCAGTAGCAGAGAATTCGATTGCGATCATTCTCTTTTCATAGTTATCCCTCAGGAAATGGTACCTAACATCTATATGCTTAGTTCTCTTGTGATGAACCGGGTTCTTAGTCATATTAGTTGCACTAGTGTTATCACAGTAAATAGGAATGCATCTCACATCTATACCAAAGTCCAGGGGTTGTTGCTTGATCCATAGCAGCTCAGCACAGCAAGAGGCTGCAACCACATATTCAGCCTCAGCAATAGACAATGCTACTGAATTTTGTTTCTTGGTGGCCTAAGAGACAATGCAAGAGCCCAAAAAGTGAGCCATGCCTAAAGTACTTTTCCTGTCAATCAGGAAACTTGCATAATCAGCATCAGCATATCCTACAAGGTCAAAATTACTACCTTTAGGATACCAAAGGCACAGATCAGTGGTGCCCTTCAGATATCTTAAAAAAAATGGACTGCAGTGAGGTGGGACTCCTTTGGATTGGCATAAAACCTAGCACATACTCCCACACTGAACACAATATCAGGTCTAATTGCAGTAAGATATAGCAGAGACCCAATCATCCCTCTATATGTATTGTGATCAACGGATGAACCAAGTTCATCCACATCCAAATTTGTAGATGTGGCTATTAGGGTATCTATCTCCTTTGAATCCTCCATTTTGTATTTCTTGAGGAGTCTTTCACATACTTCTGTTGATGTATCATTGTGCCATGTGGAGTTTGTTTTATTTGCAAACCTAAGAAAAAGGTTAGCTCACCCATCATACTCATTTCAAACTCACTCCCCATTAATGTAGAAAATTCCTTGCTAAGCATTTCAGTAGTTGCCCCAAATATGATATCATCAACATATTTTTGCACAATCAGAAGATCTTTTCACTTTTCCTTTAGGAGCAAAGTACTGCCTATCTTGCCTCGTTTGTACCCATGTTCCAACAGGAATTTTGATAATCTGTCGTACCATGCTCTAGGCGATTGCTTGAGACCATAGAGAGCTCTTCTAGTTTATATACATGATCAGATGAGTCTTTGCTTTCAAAACCAGGAGGCTATTTTACAAATACATCTTCCTTCAAATAGCCATTAAGAAAGGCACTCTTTACATCCATCTGATGAAGAGTGAATTCCATGTGTATATCAAATGCTAAAAGAAGTCTGATTGCCTCCAATCTTGCCACAGGAGCAAAGGTCTCATCATAGACAATTCCCTCTTCTTGGTTGTATCCTTGAACAACTAGTCTAGCCTTATTTCTTGTAATAGTTCCATCCTCATCGATCTTGTTCCTGAAGACCCACTTGGTGCCAATTACTGACTTGTCTAGTGGCTTGGGTACAAAGTGCCATACTTGACTCCTCTCAAATTGATTCAGCTCTTCTTGCATGGCTGTTACCCAATTAGCATCTTGCAGGGCTTCAGCAATGTTCTTTGGTTCAATCAAGGATATAAATGCATCAAACACACACAGATTTTTCAAGGAGGATCTAGTTGTGATTCCAGATCTCAAGTCTGTTATGATGTTCTCAAGAGGGTGAGAACTCTGATATCTGTGTGGTTTGCGTACCAGTTGTTCACTTATGGATTGTTCCATGTTGTCTTCTAGTTGTGGAACAGGATCATGGCGAGTATTTTCATGTAGAATTCCCCCTGTCGAGTTGCGTGGGGTTGTTGAACCTGGTCCATCTCCTAATCCATCTGCCATAGGTTCTTCAATGTGGTCATTGCTCCTCACCATTCCAAGCCCCTCATCTTTTGGTTCCTCTCTCACAGATAAAGTGTTAGTTTCATAAAAGACAACATGTACACTTTCTTCTACACACATAGTTCTTTTATTGTATATTTTATAAGCTTTGCTATTGTTGAATATCCCAAGAACACTCCCTCATCACTTCTGGGATCAAATTTTCCTAGAGAATCTTTGCCATTATTATGCACATAACACTTGCATCCAAAAACCCTAAGATGGGATATGTTGGGCTTTCTCCCTTTAAGTAATTCATATGGAGTTTTCTCTACTAGAGGTTTAGTCATGCATCTATTGATTAAGTAGCAAGCAGTATTTATTGCTTCAGCCTAGAAGCTGTGAGGTAGTTTGCTAGATAGGAGCATGGTTCTTGCCATGTCTTCAAGAGTTCTGTTTTTCCTTTCAACAACCCCATTTTGCTCTGTGGTTCTAGGAGCAGAAAAATTATGATTAACACCATGTTCATCACAGAACTCAACAAACTTAATATTCTCAAATTCAATACCATGGACAGGTCTTATTGATGCCAGTTGATGTCCCAATTGATTTTGAGCTTTCTTAACAAACTAGGTGAACATATCAAATGCTTCATCCTTAAATGAAAGGAAGAAGGTCCAAGTGAACCTTGAAAAATCACCAACTAGCACCATCACATATCTCTTACCACCTCTACTTAAAGTTCTCATAGGACCGCATAGATCCATATGAACCAGTTCCAACGTCCTAGTGGTACTGACCAATTTCTTACTTTTGAAAGAGGACCTTACCTACTTCCCCCTGGCACATGCCTCACAAAATTTGTCTTCTTTTAACTTAATATTAGGAAGTCCTACCCTTAAGTCCTTAGAGACTAGTTTGTTAAGCTGAGTTAGACTTGCATGACCAAGTCCTTTGTGCCACAGGAGGGGATCACTGTCCAACACACTTAGACAAGTGAGTTCATTTTTAGATAGTGTGGACAAATCTATGACATAGATGTTATTAATTATTTTTCCCTGCAAAAAAATCTTGTCAGTAAGCAGGTTAATCACAAAACATTTTGTGGAAGTAAAAGAAACCATGTTATCTCTGTCACATAGTTGTGATACACTGATTAGACTATATGTCAATCCATCTATTAGATATATATGGTCAATAGATCGTGTATCATCCTTACCTACCTTACCAACCCCAATGATTTCATATTTCATTCCGTTTCCAAAGGAGACATTTCTTCCTTTGAGACTTTCAAGTGAAAGGAACTGTTCCATGTTCATAGTCATATGCTTTGAGCAGCCACTATCCAAGAACCAAATCTGGATACCTCCTCGCACTTGAACCTAAAAAAGTAATCAAAGGTTATTCTTAAGAACCCAAACTAGTTTAGGTCCTTTTCTATGAGAGAATGGATAAATCAATTTTTTTTCTGGCCCAATTTGGCAGCCAGCTTTTTCCTTTTACAAACCTCTCATTTTTTCGACTGGCCTGCTCTTTTGCAGTACACTCATATTTCTAGTGTCTAGTCTTACCACAATGGGTGCATATTAAATTCCCAGGAAGAGTGAGATACTTTTTTTTGGGATCCCACTTGGGCAATTGACTTCCAAAGCCAATCCATCTCCTATTGCTGCTATGATTCTCTTGAAGCCATATCAGGGCGTCAGAGGATTTATTCCATTTACAGGTTCGATCTAATTCATGTTTGACTTTGCTAAGTTGTTCATTAAGAGTTCTTATTTGCTCGTCCTTCGCATATATCTTATTATTTAATTTTCCGATGTTTTCTTTGAACATGATATGAGAATGATCAACAACCTTTTTACTTGATCCTAGTTATAGCTTTAGGTTTTTAGATTTTAGTTCTAGAATCTCAGTTTCAAGATGATGAACCTAGTTCAACAAGTCAGTGTTTTTCTTTTCACATTCACTGACTCTGATTTCCAGGTTTATGCATTTTTCTTTTAGCGTTTCACATTCTTTAGATAGTTGATCATTCTCTTTGTTATTTCCTCAGAATCATCCATGAAATCAAGTAGCAACTTAGAGAGTTTTTCCTTAGATAGGAACTTTACTTCGCTTTTAAGATGAGAGATGCTTACCTTTGGTTCTTCATGTGATTCCTTGTCAAATTCTCCAATTGCCATGAGCGCGTGATCTTCAGGCTCCCCAACATCTTATTCTTCATCTTAACTTTCCCCCCAAGCAGCAAACATAGCCTTTGTTGTGGTTGTCTTGGGTTGAACCTGTTCCTTCCTCCTGTTCCTTCTCTCATATGTGTCCTTTTTCCACTATACTTCCCACTGAGGACAGTTTTTAATGAGATGGTCAGTCTTACCAAATTTAAAGCATCCCTCATTAGATGACCTTTATGGTGCCTTTTCCTTGTTGAAGTTTCCTCCCCTGGAGATGCTCTTCTTCCTCATGAGAAAGTTTCTGAATTCTTAGGTTATCATGGCCATCTCATCCTCCTCCAGATCAGCTCCCTCACCGATCCTCAGTGCTAGACTTCTCTCCTTCTTTGGGGCATCCATCTTCATGTCTTGCCTTCTGAGTTCATAAGCAGTGAGGTTTCCAATCAACTCATCCAGTCTAAGGGTTGCCATATTTTTTGATTCCTGGATAGCAGCGATCTTGCTTTCCCAGGAGATAGGCAGAACCCTTGTCAAGATCTTCTATACCTTGTCTTCTTCAAGTATCGTTCTTCCAAGAGACTTGAGTTTATTTGTCAAGGTTGTGAACCTTGTGTACATTTCATGATTTGCCTCTCCTTCTTTCATAGTGAAGTTTTCATACTGAGAGTATAATAGTGTACCGCTAGACCTCTTCACTTGAGTTGTTCCTTCATGGGCTACTTGTAGAGTATCCCAGATTTCCTTGGCAGTGGTGCAGCTTGGGACTCTATTGTATTCATCTGGTCTTAATCCACACACTAGCCATTTCTTTGCTTTGGCATTCTTCTCCCATTTCTTCAAATCTTCAGCCATGCAGTCAGCCCTAGTCTTAGGTACATCTACACCTTAAGCAGTTTTCTTCATTGTTTCAAGTGGACCATCAATGACTATGTCCCAGAGTTCATAGTCCTCTCCAATAAGGTGGTCTTTCATTCTATTCTTCCACCAAAAATAGTACTGGCCATGGAAGAGTGGAGGCCTTCCAGTTGGTTGACCTTCCCAGTTCCCAGGTGGTGCAGTCATCTTGATATTTTCCAAGGTGTTAGCCTTTTCAAGGATAACCTGCTTTGATACCAATTGATGTTTTAGACCTCAATACTACACAATATTATAAATTAATTTTGCAGTACCCAATAAAGCAGTGAAGTAAAGACATAGATATTTTATGTGGAACACCCTGACTCAAAAGGTTCAAAAAATACGACCTACTCCTCAGTAGGATTTGCCCAAACACTTCACTAAAAACTCTGAGCCAAATGGACTTACAAAATAAACTCTTTTGTAATCCTAGGACTAACTCTAATCCTCTTTGTATCAACTAGCCTCTAGCTAATTTCTACAGACTTCAAGCTAACTCTAACATGAACAATGTGTACCTATTACAATTTCTTCTTTGAAAGATGAAAAGATACAATGTTTAAACTCCTACTACAACCAACTACAGTCAATGATAAACATAAGTAACTGTTTCTTCTAGTTGAAATGTAGCCTTTGCACAATACTTCTGCTTGCAAATATCCTGGGAATTTTTCTTTCAGAACTTGATTCAATTTAGTCTTTGTGCGTCTAGATTTCAGCAGTAATACTTTGAGTATTTATAGAGTCAGTTGTTGAGTCCAAGGTTTATTTCTTATCCAACTCTACTTGAGTAAACGAGTTCAAATATAACTCAAAGCAGTTGAACCATACATATGGATTACATAAAGATGGGAATAAATGGGTTCTGGGTTTATTAACCTATAGGGTCACTTCTGTGCAATACTCAGTAAACCTTCCTCAATTAGAGGGGTTACACGTGGCATTAGAGCACATGTCATCATATCCCTTACTACCTAATTACCCTCCCCTTAGTGGTTATGTAAGCGATTCTAATTAAACGTACTCTATGTGTGCATTGCCCGTCCCACTCTTATGGCTCTAGAGGTGTTTAGTACATCTAATTAAGGCAATTATAGACTCTCCAAAAGTGCTTAAAAGGAGAAAATCTAAGCGACAATTTTAAATAAGTAGAACTTTCAAGTAAATGAACAATTAAGGGGGCTCACATTTACCTCCACAAATAAGTAGTCAATTGCACGTCTCAAACAACAGTATTTCAGATACTTTAAGAGTCCTAAAGAAGGAAATTTAGGTGAGCATGACAAACAGAATATATGAAGCATCTTGTTAAAGCAAAGCAGTGGAGACCTAATCAGTTTGCTTACTGATTTTAGGGGTTGCTAAATCTGGGCAGTTCACAAGTAATTAAACAAAGCACAGTTTGATTATCCTACAGGCTTGCCTAGGTGTGGATCTAAGATGTCCTATAAACGGGATATCTAATTGTCAATCAGGGTCATAAATAGACTAATAAATGTTTTTAAACATGCAGTTCTTTCATTATGTCTTATAGGCATGCTGTCAATGTGCTGAACATTATAGAACTGATTTTATATATTAATCTCTATAAACATGTTATCTAGGTATTGGGACTGCTTTTAAATGTACTCTTATATACATGGTTGCTTCAGATGTTATGCAATATAGGCACAATATTTAAGTGAATTCAATAAAAGTCCTAAAGCATGGTTCCTAATGCACATGAGAGAATGATCATGATTTTTAGACATGGTTAATAGCTCCTTCTAGTGACAGGATTCTTAAGCAGACATGACGTATGCAGAAGTTTAGAAAGCAAAAGGTTTAGAACAAATGGTATGATGCCTATGGACATGTTTTCTAGTGCACAAATGATCCTAAGAGCATGATTCCTAATGAAAGTAAATAGTCATAGTAATCCTAACAGCATGATTTCTACCCAATTGCTCCATAAAATTTATCCCCAATATCTGTTTACAAGAATTATTATTACAGACCATAAATGAATTACAGAAATAAGTAATGCTATACTATAGGGAGCATGGATAGGCCCAAAGTGAACTTGGCAAACCAGGACTTCAAACAGTCCCAAGTACCATATCTCATAGCGTCCAATAAAGATTATCATGGTGTGTCAAAGTTTCCAAGGGCCTCAGGGAACCCGGGCAATGCTCACACCAAGACCCTTTTAAAGAGAAGTCATTTTTGTGCAGTGTGCCAGAGTTCGGAGGAATCTCATGGGTTCCTAGGAAGTACACACACTGGAGGGGAAGGATCCTATGTATTCTAAGAGTAGGAATGGGAGTTCTTGAAAGAGTAGGAATAATTCTAAGAAAAACATATCAGAAGTGAAACCAAATTAGAAGTGAAAATAGTTTAGAAGTGAAAATAGTATATGAGTGGAAATGGTTTAGAAGTGAAAACATATTAGAAGTGAAAAAAGCTTAGAAATATTCTAGAAAAGGTTCACCAAATAACAGCAAGTAGGAAACACAGTCCCAATGTTTCACACAAAACTCCATATTGCCCAGACTCACCAGTTCATTAGTCAAACTTAGGTGAGCATATAGCATGCTGAGAACAAATAATTACACAAAAAGGGAACAGGGTTTGGGAACACAAGAATCCATAATCAAGAACACATAGAAACAAGGTGTTAAGGAAGCATTCTAGTCAATAGAAGCATAGGCCAGGCAAGGGTATAATATTTACCAGCACATGTTGAGTTAGGGTCTTAAGCAGGAAACACCTAAGTTCATCAGTGATACATAACTATGGAAGTAAGCATACTCACTCAAGATATAGAGTTTAATGTAAGAGCACTCATGATAATCAATTCACAGAGAGGCTAGGGTTTTAACTACATAGAATTGATCAAACCAATTGAAATAAATTAGACAGAAAAATAGGAGTCTAAGACACCAAAGTTGTAAAGACCCGTAAAATTTTATGGCTAAAAATAATGCCCAAATAGGTCCCCGTGTTGTTATAACTATAGAAATTCTTAAGACAGACCTTTTTGAATGAAAGGTACCCCGCGACTTAAAAGATATAATTTTTCAGATTTTTGCAGGTCTACGGTCCACTATGCGATCACAGATCAGGTATGCAGACCGCATAACTGCCTAATACTTGGACAGTTTGCTGTCCATTTTGATGACATCTATGCGGCCTAGAATGCGATCGCATTTCACGAATGCGGGACGCATAGTTTTCGCATTCTTGCACCTTGAATTTTGCGGAGGGAGTCATGCGACGCACTATGCTATCGCATAACAGGTATGCGGACTGCATAGTGGTTGCATACCTGGGCAGTCTACTTTTATTTTTGTCCCATTTTAGGGCCATTTATGTGACATGAATGCGTACCGCATAGCAGGAATGCGATTGCATTCCTGACTACATTTCTGCTTCGGGACTGTTAAATTTCTATTTTTATACCCGACCCCCAGCTCACTAAAACACTTACCCCTTTCATTTTAATCCTATTTTTTGATAAATTAGAGAGAGGAGAGAGTGGGTTATAGAGAGAGAGATTCCAACTTCATCAAATTTGTTCCTCCATCTCTACTCAGGCCTGGAACTAATCAAGCATGACACCATTTTCTTCACCATAAGAGGTAAGCTTCTACTTCATCAACCTTAATTAACAGATTTTTGTTAAAATGAAACATGGTTAGGTTTTTTCATGAAGATGGGGGTAGGATTTTTGCATGCATGTAACAAACTATTCATAATCTAGTAACAGAAAATGGACTAGAGTAATCTTTCACTAAAAAGTGGCCATTTAATCAAAAGGAACAGCTAGTGTTTGATAGAATGCTCAAGTGAGTTCAAGACATGATCATTATTCCTAATTCTAAGTTAAATTATGCCACATTGTGAACTAGATTGAAAGTGCTAGAAGGCCCAGTGAATTGTGGTAAAAAAATAAAGGGGAATTCCAATTCAAGGTATGTATGGCTAGCTTTAATCCTTGTAGAATCATCTTGTGTGTGTCCGAGCACTCTGTATGAAATTCTTGGTTGAGCATATGTGAATTGATTGTCCTACTGTGTCGAGGTGTAAGACTTCGCTCTTTGAATTTCATAGTCGATTATCATGTTATATGAGCTTGCGAAAAGGTAATTCTTTGTTCTTATTCAATCATGTGCAAAGCTCGTTAAATGTTGGATATGCCGGTATGAGAGGTTGTGCTATAAAATGAAAGAAAGGATAATGAAACAAAGTGTTGAATGTATATAAGTGATAAATGATGTGCAATGAATAATGGAAACGAAACGGGGATAAACTAATTGTGATATGTGTTGATGGCATACCGTATATGACTCTGGGTTTGATAAAGATTTTTGTGGCCTTGATTTTATATGGTTGCTTGGTTGTTACGAATGAATATCATTGACGATGAAAATCTTTGTGATTGAATTGTTGGCTGATGTTGCTATTAATTACATTGTTGAACGAATCAAATTGCTAAAGGTTGTGTAGCAAATGATGAAAGTAAATATGGGCAGACTTTATTAAGTTAAATGATTGTGGCAACACCATATATGAATTATTGATTGGTAAGGATCATTGTGTCTTGATTTCACATAGTTATTGGTTGATATGAACTTATGTTCTTCATGATGAAGATTCTTGTGATATAATTATTGGTGGTTGTTATTGTGAAATCTGATTGTAAGGTGGGATCGGGTTGCACGCCGTAACAGAATTATAAGGTGGGATCGGGTTGCATGCCGCAACAGAATTATATGGTGGGATCGGGTTGTACGCCACAACAAAAGTAATAAAGGGTGTAATGTGATTGTGAGATGGGATCGGGTTGCATGTCGCAATAGAAGAAATAAGGGTGGAATATGATTGTAAGGTGGGATCGGGTTGCGCGCTGCAACAGGGGAAACAATTGAAATAAGAAACTGTGGAAACTTCATTTGTGATTCTCTATATCTCTGTGCAATTTTTATTGGGTTTCTTTAACTGCCTCATATATGTGTATTGCTTGATTTTACATAGAGTAAAGTTTGTTTATACATACTAGTACTATTCAATGGTACTAACGCCCATTTTGCTGGGGGTGCTACATCTTCTATATGGATGTAGGTGGTTCTATAGCAGGTAGCTCGGTTCGACGTTATTGGTGCCTCCTCTTCATCTCTCTAGCAGTTCTGGTGAGCCCCATTTCCTCTCGGGGCCGTGAGTAGTCTATATTAACTATTTTGTTTATTTTATATCTTATAAGATATAGCCAGGGCCTTGTTGCCGGCAAGTATTGTGTAAACTCCTAGTATTCTTAGATGCAACATAGACACTGTGTGGGTTGTATATACATATTTTGGGTAGTAGTTGTAACTATTCGTAACTATGGTCCTGTGTTTGAAATATTGTGCTTAGTTTGTATATTTTGGGATTATCAAATGTTGAAACTTAAAAGAGGAAAATGGACTTATGTTGCAAATTCAAACTTTGATTTCATTTTGTTATTTCATTTAAAAATTTGATAAACACGGGGTGATGCGTTTGGTAGGAAAGACAATCCAGGTCCGCTTAACCAGGATCATCCGGTTGGGCGCCGGTCTCGTCCCTCGGTTTTGGGGCGTGATAAACTTGGTATCAGAGCCTCAGGTTTTAGAAGTGTCATAGGATGTCTCGGAGCCGTGTCTAGTAGAGCCCTTCTTATCGGTGTGTTGTCGACCACATCTATAATTTGGGCGCAACATGGACATTTAGGAAAATACCCTTTCATTGTTACTCTGTATCATCCGATGTGGTGAAAGGTGAGGTTGTCTATCTCTAACTTATGCATTGTTCAATTTTTTGTGTAAATGGTACCCAAGAAGAGAGCCCGACTCGGCCCAGAGACCAATTCCACCCCAGGAGTGGCCGTGAATTCTTTATCTGATGGTGCGGGCGTGAATGATTCCCCGACCACAAATCCGCCTGACTCCTCAACTCTAGGCCAGTCTCTTCATATTCCTGCTCCAGCGGAGGGTGCTACAGTCCCTCCCGCTGATGTTCTTGATCCTTCTTCAGTCCCAGCTTCCGGTCCCGGTATTTCTAACGGGGACCTCAAGGGAGCTAGTTAGATGTTGACTCAGCTAGTGGCCTCCCAAGCCCAAAGATCACATGCTACCCCTGCATCCTCTAGCGTGCAAGGGGATTCTTCATGTTCCAGAGTCAACTAGTTTCTGCGGTTAGCCCCCCCAGAGTTCACAGGGACCGACCCAGAGGTTGATCCTCAGGAGTTCATTGATGAGATGTGCAAGACCCTTCGAGTTATAAGGGATACTGAGATAGAGGGGGTCGAGTTGGCTTCCTATCATCTGAAGGGAGCGACATATTTGTGGTTGGAGATGTGGGAGAGTTCCCGTGGAGAGGGGAGCCCTCCGGCGAGGTGGGAGGAGTTTGTGGATGCCTTTATGGATCATTTCTTGCCTCCCGATATTATGGCAGCCCGTGCTACAAAGTTTGAGGCCCTCAAACAGGGCAACATGAGTGTGTGGGAGTATCTTATGGAGTTCGTGCGCTTGTCCAAATATGTTGTTCACATGGTGTCTACTATGGAGGCTAGAGTTCATCGGTTTGTTCAGGGCCTTGGTCCCTTGGTTATTAATGAAGCTGCTACGGCTGCTCTGCATTGAGATATGAACTACATGAAGATTGAGGGATTTCCCACACTACGGAGGCATGGAAATTTAAGATAAGAATGGAGAGTGAGAGTAGTAGTAGGGCCTGGTCAGCAGGCAACCCTGGGAGTTCAGTGGGAGGTGGGAGATCAGTTCTTTGGAGAGGGTCATCAGGGCCATCTCAGTCCCACGCTCAGTCCACAGCCAGTGCGCCGCCACCAGGGCACAGTTATCAGCCGGGAGGTTGCATTGGACCAGGTTCAGACAGTAGGAGGTTTCATCAGTCGGGTCGTTCAGGTTGGAGGTTGCAGCAGCAGTAGAGGGCCCCATGCCCTATGTGTGGGAGATTTAACTCTAAGCCCTGTTACTTGGACATACTAGTATGCTATAGGTGTGGAGTGAGAGGCCACGTTTAGCGAGACTGTCGTGCACCCGTCTGGGCACAGGTAGGGGCACTGCTCAGCCATCCAGTTCTTCAGTTGCTACATCTTCAGCACGCCCTCCAGCTCCAGCAGAGCACAGAGCAGCTAAGGGTGGAGCCCGGGGTCGAGGGGGACGCAGTCGGTTCTATGCTTTGAGAGCTCGCCAGAGTGCGGAGGCTTATCCAGATGTTGTCACAGGTATTCTGACTGTTCAGTCACATGATGTTTATGCTCTTATTGATCCCGAGTCTTCTTTTCCATATGTTACTCTATTTATTGCTTCAAATTTTGGGATAGAACCCGAACAACTTCACGAGTCGTTCTCTTTGTTGACTTTCGTTGGTGATTCTATTACAGTCGTGTGACTTTATAGGAATTGTGTTGTCACGGTACGTGGTCGGGATACCACGGCCGATCTTATTGAGTTAGAAATGGTAGATTTTGATGTAATTATGGGGATGGGTTAGCTTTATTTGTGCTTCGCTAAACTCGACTGCCGAACCAGGATTATGAGGCTCGAGTTTCCTAATGAATAAGTTATCGAGTTNCCCGAATATGTGCTTGTTGTGAATGAATTTCTTGAAGTATTTCCGGACGAGCTTCCTGGGATTCCACCAGATAGAGAGATCGATTTCGGGATTGATGTATTGCCAGATACGCAGCCTATATCTATTCCACCTTACCGGATGGCGCCAGCATAATTGAGAGAGTTAAAAGGACAATTGAAAGATCTATTAGCAAAAGGTTTCATTCGGCCAAGTGTGTCGCCTTAGGGCGCACCGGTTCTTTTTGTCAAAAAGAAAGACTGATTTCTTCGCATCTGTATTGATTATCGGCAGCTCAACAAGGTCACCATCAAAAACAATTAATCATTGCCTCAAATAGAAGATTTGTTCGACCAGTTTCAAGGTGTTAGGTTCTTCTCAAAAATTGATTTGCGGTCCGGGTATCACCAGTTAAAGATCAGGGAGAAGGATATTCCTAAGAATGCCTTCAGGACTTGATATGGGCACTTTGAATTTCTAGTAATGTCTTTTGCGCAAACCAACACCCCAGCAGCTTTTATGGTTCTTATGATTTGGGTTTTCAAGTCGTTTCTTCACTCTTTTGTGATTGTCTTCATTGACTATATCCTTGTTTATTCGCAAAGTAAGGAAGATCATGCTAGTCACCTCAAGGCAGTTCTACAGACTTTTCAACATCACCAGTTGTATGCAAAGTTTTCAAAATGTGAGTTTTCGCTCGAATCAGTTTCCCGGGAAGGGATTTGGGTTGATCTCCAAAAGGTTACAACGGTAAAGGATTGGCCTAGACCAACGACCCCAACAGATATTTGTAGTTTCTTGGGTTTGGCTGTATATTATCAGATGTTCGTGGAGGGATTCTCTACCCTCGCCTCCCCATTTACTAAGTTGACACAAAAGGCGGTTAAGTTCCAGTTGTCCGATGCTTGTGAAAAGAGTTATCAGGAAGTGAAATTGAGATTGACTATGGCGCCAGTGTTGACATTTACCGGAGGTTCAGAAGGGTTTGTGGTGTATTGTGATGCTTCCAGAGTTTGTTTGGGGTGTGTGTTGATGCATTGTGGGAAGGTTATAGCCTATGCTTCTAGGCAACTCAAGAATCACAAGAAGAATTATCCGACACATGATTTGGAGCTCGCGGTGGTTGTGTTTGCATTAAAGATCTGACAACATTATCTTTATGGGTCCATGTGGACGTGCGCACATACCACAAGAGTCTTCAATATTTATTCAAACAAAAGGAGTTGAACTTAAGGCAGCGAAGAAGGTTAGAATTGCTAAAGGATTATGATATGGATATTTTGTACCATACAGAAAAGGAGAATGTGGTAGCTGACGCTCTTAGTCAGAAATCCATGGGTATCTTGGCTCACTTAGAAGCACGTCAGAGGCTTTTGGCTCGGGAGGTTTATCAGTTGGCAAGTCTGGGGGTATGCCTTTCGGCCTGAGGTAAAGGGAATATCATGATGCGTAACGGAGCGGAGTCTTTGCTTGTAATGGAAATCAAGGAAAAGCAATTCAGAGATACAACATTGGTACAGTTGAGAAAGGCAATTCTGAATTATAGGACTACAACAGTTTCACTCGGCAACGATGACGGTGTTTTGCGGTGCCAAAGGAGGCTGTGTGTGCTGGACGTGGATGATCTTCGGGAAAGGGTAATGGCAGAGGCTCACAATTCAAGGTATTCAGTACACCCTGGTTCTACGAAGATGTATCATGATCTCAAAGAGATTTATTGGTTAAATTGTATGAAGAGGGGTGTGGCAGATTTTGTTGCTTGGTGTCCGAATTTTCAGCAAGTGAAGGCCGAGCATCAGAGGCCCGGTGGGTTGACGCACCTTATGGAAATACCAATGTGGAAATGGGAGATGATCAATATGGATTTTGTGGTGGGTTACCTCGCACTCAACGTAGGTTCGACTCATTTTGGGTAATAGTGGACTCATGAAGTCGGCGCATTTCTTGCCAGTCAAATCCACTGATACTGTAGAATAGTACGCTTAGTTATATATCAAAGAAATATTCAGGCTCCATGTCACTCCAGTGTCTATTATCTTGGATCGAGGGGCCCATTCAGACTTCAGTATCTATTATCTCGGTAAATCTCAGCATAGCATTCCATCCACAGACTGATGGGTAGGTAGAGCGGACCATTCAGATGCTTGAAGATATGTTACGAGCTTGTGTATTAGATTTAAAGGCTAGCTGGGAAGATCATTTGCCGGTTATAGAATTTGCTTATAATAACAGTTTCTATGCTAGTATTCATATGGCCCCATTTGAGTCATTGTACGGACGGAGGTGTAGGTCTCCGATAGGATGGTTCGAGGTTGGCTAGGCGGAACTACTAGGACCGGATCTTGTGCACCAAGCTAGAAAAAGTTAAAGTCATTCAGGAGAGGATGAAGACTGCTCAAAGTCGTCAGAAATCCTATGCGGATTTTCGTCGAAGGGATTTGGCGTTTTAAGTCGATGATTGGGTATTCTTGAAGGTGTCTCCCATAAAGGAGTGATGCAGTCATGACCCCAAATACTAACCGGCCGTGATGGCGCCTATCGTGGAACTCGGCTAGCCGACTACCGCATGTTCGCGATTTCTTTTGAAAATCCCATTTAAGTTCAAGCATTTCATAAAAATATACAGAAAATATCTTAATATAATAGGCCAATTTTATACATAACTGCTATCCCCAAAACCCAGAGCCAAACCAGTTAACATTATCAATATATACTCAAGGAACACAACCCAATCGAAAATTATCAATTTAATCAAAAATCTCGAAATTCGGCCAAACCCGAGCCCCGAGCCCATATCTCGGAATTCGATAATATTTGTATCATTAGAAACCACGTCCTACCACGATTCTATACATACCAAGAACACTTAAATCGGACCACAATTGCCCACTCAAATCCTCAAAGAGAAATAAACTTCCCATGGACTCTTCTTCCCTAACTTAGTTAAATTTCCCGACTTTTTGTGGTTTAATTACTTAGGAATCGACATATAAACGTGTTATGAAGTTGAAATTCTTACCTCTAAATTATTTCCCTTGATTTCCCTTCAAATCTTCTTAAAGCTCTCAATTTTGCATGCAACAATGGAGGAAATGAAGACCAAATTCGCACCCCAGCCCTTTTTAAACGTTCTGCCCAGCTATATTAATTCCTTCTTCGCGAACGCATCGCTGGGACCGCGTTTTCATAGAACAATTTACAACAGGCCCATAATTATCACTCTGCAGACGTGACCTCCATCCCGCGAACGCAAAGCACTGCCTCCCCAAGCCTTCGCGAACACGTCCCTGACACGCGAACGCATAGGCCAAAACACCTGGGGTCCCCAACCCCTCACTCTTCTTCGCGAATGCGTGCACTTGAATGCGAACGCATTGACCAGCACACTCAGACCTCCGTGTTTGCATCCTTCTCTTTGCGAACACGAAGAATAAAAACTCAGCTCCGCCAAACAACTCGTCGCGAACGTGGTCTCCCACCCGCGAACTCGAAGAACAAAAGTCTTTGCAACAAAAACCAGAAAAATCTGCCAAGTTCCAAACTCAAAATCGATCCGTTAACCATCCGAAAAACATACGAGGCCCTCGGGACCTCAACCAAACATACCAACATATCCCATAACATCATTCAAACTTAGTCGAGCCTTTGAAACACTAAAAACAACACGAAAATACCAAATTTACATCGAATTCAAGTCTAAGAACTTTGAAACTTCTAAATTTCGCCAACTACGCCGAAAGCAACCAAAACACCTCCGGTAGACCTAAAATTTTGCATACATATCCAAAATGACATTATGAACCTGCTCCAACTTCCGGAATTCCACTCCGACCCCGATACCTATTTTCCTCTGCCGACCGAAAATTTCCAAAAACTAACTTTCGCCAATTCAAGCCTAATTCTACACCGGTATCACAAAAATATATATTTTGAACGCACTCCTTAGTCCGAAATAACCTAACGAAGCTATCCGAGCCATAAAATCTGCATTCTGAGGTTGTTTACGAATAAGTCAACTATCAGTTGGCTTTCTCAACTATTAGGCTACTTTAAAAGGCTAAATGCCTAAATTGTCACCATAACCACTCCGGACCCAAACCAACTGATCCAACACATCGAAGACAGGATAGAAATATATAACAAATGCATAAATAGGGGAAACGGGGTAAATATCAAGGAACGACCGGCTGGGTCGCTAGAAATGCGGTCTGAGTGGAAAGGGAAATTGAGCCATATGTATGTCGGGTCGTACTGGATCGCTCAAAGGATAGGAAATGTTGCTTATAGGCTGGAATTTCCCCCCTGAGATGTCATTAGTGAACCTAGTGTTTCATGTGTCCATGTTGAAGAAGGTGATTGGGGATCCATCCACCATTGTACCGGTTGAGACGTTTGAAATAATGAAGTATTGTCATATGAATACGTTCCAGTTGCTATTCTTGATAGGCAAGTCCGTAGATTGAGGAACAAAATGATTGCTTCTATTAAAGTATTATGGCGGAATCAACAAGTCGAAGAAGCCACATGGGAAGCGGAAAATGCAATGAAAGAGAAATATCCCCACTTGTTTGAATAAGTTTGGTAGTGGTTTTGAAAGTTGGCATTCCTTAGCAAGTATATATTGTGTTAAATTTTGTGCAAGAATAGTCCACTCCCCTAATTACCCTACTATTGTGACATCTCAAACTTTGTGCCATAAATGTATATGTTGTTGTGATTAATTAGATTATGTGTAACTCGTTGTAATAGCTGAATTATGTGCAACTCATTGTAATAGTTGAATTATGTGCAAATTTGTGCAACTCATTGAATTACATGTAGCTTGTTGAAATGACCGAATTATGTGCAAGTTGATAGAGTAACTGGTAATGTGTGGAATTTGTTAAACATTTGTTTCGGTGGCTCTCTGAAAGGTATATATACCTAATTACAAAGGAAACTCCGGCGAAATTTTCAGGAAATACTGGAGTCGGTAAAAAAATTCGGGGGTTGTCTTATTTTGTGTTTTTCCTACTCTTGTGATTCCCCGATCCTCATTCAAGGATGAATGATTTTAAGTGGGGGAGGATGTAAAAACCCGTAAAATTTTATGGCTAAAAATAATAGCCAAATAGGTCCCCGTGTTGTTACAACTGTAGAAATTTTCTGAGTGAAAGGTACCCTGGAACACTATGTTTGTTCCCCCATTTTTGATAATTAACTAACGAAAAAAACGGGAATAAATTGTCTAACAATGAATTAGGATTAGAAAATGTTACCTATGATCCTTCTCTTTTAAATTCACAGAAAATCGCCAATCTTTAAGCCCTCACAAAGTTTTTTGGAAATATGAACCAAACTCTCGGATTTTTGGAATAAAATACCCAGGGAAATCGCACCTGCAGACTCGATCACCGCACCTGCGGAAAAATCATCGCAGGTGTGGAAGTCACTTAAAACGCACTGGGACCGCACCTACGGTCATTTGGTCGCGCCTACGGTCCCGCACCTGCGACCACTAGCCCAAAACTCCCCTATCTCACCTGCAATAAAGGCCACCGCGCCTGCGAGTCCGCACCTGCGTAAAACCCTTCGCGGTTGCGAAGACACCAGAAAGGGCCTGGTTCACCAGCAGCAAATCCCCAATTTTTCACCCGTTAAGCATCCGAAACAACCCCAAAGCCCCCGGGACCTCAACCAAAACCACAAATCAACCCTAACACCTCATTTGAACTAGTTCAAACCTTAAAAACATGTCTCATAACATCAAAATCATCGATTATGCAAAGATTCAAGCCAAGGAACTAAGGAAAATTCTAGAATTCACATATGACGTTGAAACACGTCTAAACTTATCCGAATGACCTCAAATTTTGCACACATATACCAAATGACATGAAGGAACTACTGCAACTTCCGGAATTCCATTCCGAGCCTCGGATCAAAAATTCACTATCGGATCGAAAACTCCAAAAATTCAAACTTCGGCATTTCAAGCCTTAATGAGCTACGGACTTCCAAAATACATTCCGAACATGCTCCCTACCCCTAAATCACCTAACGGAGCTAATGGAACCATCGAATTTCCATTCCGATGCCGTCTTCACACTGCTCCGACTACGAGCAACTTTCCAACACTTAAGCTCTCATTTAGGGATTAAATGTCCCAAAACTCTACGAAACTCAAAATTGAACGTCCTGTTAATTCAATTAAGCAAAAATAGACTTGGGGAAAACAATTAATAGGGGATCGGGATGTTAATTTTTAAGACGACTGGTCGGGTCGGCACATCCTCCTACACTTAAAAATTCGTTCGTCCTCGAACGAGCATAAAGACATACCTGAAGTAGTGAAAAGATGAGGGTAACTGCTGTGCATATCCTGCTCGGTCTCCCAGGTCGCCTCCTCGGCCGGCTGACCCCGCCACTGAACCTTTACTGAAGCAATGTTCTTCGATCTGAGCTTTCTGACCTGCATGTCCAATATAGCTACAGGCTCCTCAACATATGATAGGTCCTTGTCCAAATGGACTGAGCTGAAATCCAAGACATGAGACGGGTCAGGAGCATCGAAACATGAAATACCGGATGAGCTCCTGCCAAGCTAGGAGGTAAGGCAAGCTCATAAGAAACCTCCCCAACACGCCTCAATATCTCGAAAGGGCCAATAAACCTCAGACTCAACTTCCCTTTCTTCCCAAATATCATAACGCCCTTCATAGGCAAAACCTGAAGCAGAACCCGCTCTCCGACCATATATGAAACATCACGAACCTTCCGGTCCGTGTAACTCTTCTGTCTGGACTGGGCTGTACGGAGTCTATCCTGAACCACCTTGACCTTCTCCAATGCATCCTGAACCAACTTTATGCCCAATAACCTAGCCTCACCCGGCTCGAACCAACCCACTGGAGATCTGCACCTCCTACCATATAAAGCCTCATACGGCGCTATCTGAATGCTGGATTGATAACTACTCTTGTAAGCAAACTCCGCCAATGGAAAGAACCGATCCCAAGACCCTCCAAACTCAATCACACATGCACAGAGCATATCCTCAATAATCGGAATAGTGCGCTCGGACTGTCCGTCCGTCTGGGGGTGAAATGTTGTGCTCATCTCCACCCTGGTACCTAACTCCTGCTGAACAGCTCTATAGAACCGTGAATAAACTTAGTACCTCTATCTGAAATAATAGAAACTGGAATAACATGCAGACGAACGATCTCCCGAATATAAATCTCCGCCAACCGCTCTGATGACTTAGTAGTCAGTACCGGAATGAAATGGGCTGATATGGTCCGCCGATCCACAATCACCCAAATAGCATCATGCTTCCTCAAAGTCCGAGGAAGTCCAACGAAAAAGTCCATGGTGATCCACTCATACTTCCACTCTAGAAGCTCAATCTGCTGAAGTAACCCTCCCGGTCTCTGATGCCCACATTTGACCTGCTGACAGTTGAGGCACTTGGCTACAAACTCTGCTATATCTTTCTTCATTCTTCACCACCAATAGTGCTGCCTCAAATCCTGATACATCTTCGCAGTACCCGGATGGATGGAATACCACAAACTATGGGCCTCTGCTAAAATCAACTCCAGAAGCCCATCAACATTGGGCACACAAATCCGACCCTACATCCTCAATACCCCATCATATCCAATGGTCACATCTCTGGCATCACCGTGCTGGACCGTGTCCCTGAGGAAAAGTAAATGAGGATCATCATACTGTCGCTCTCTCACACGATCGAATAAGGAAGACCGAGAAACCACACAAGCTAATACCGGGCAAGGCTCAGAAAGATCCAATCTCACGAACTGACTGGCTAAGGACTGAACATCTAAGGCTAGAAGCCTCTCAACTGCATGAAGGTATGCCAAACTCCCCAAACTCTCCCCGGTGATCACGCCCAACTATGTCTAATAAAAGACTAAGTGGGCGCTGCAAATATAATCCGGGGTATTATGCCCAGAGTCGATCCCACAGGGAATTTACATATCAATCAAGTCTTTACACTACGCAATTTTTACTCAATCAATTCTTTCAATACTTTTTGAATACAAATTGGTGATGTTTTACTAGTTCTACTGACAATAATAATAACTAACGGTTACTAACAATATGTTGTAAACAATTATGATAAAGGTCTAAGGCTATGGTCTCCCCCGTTGGTGGACTTACTTCTCGGATTATCTCTATCAATCATGAACACTCTATCTACCATAAATCTCTATCAAGTAATTATGATAATTTACTAGAGGCACTCTCTCAAGTTACGCTAGCTAGATCGCATTACAATTCACTTAGATTGCACCCGAGGTATCGTTATCTGTAATCCAACCTCTAAACCCTCGGTTATGACCTTTGTCTATACTCTGGGAGTGGTGTTGTTCAACAATTACCTAAATATTCACTCTCTCTCAAGTAGATACATACGAAATAGGCACAGCTAATTGATGGCCATTCTATTGCCTACAACAATAACGTAGTTGAACAAATAGAGATGAACCATCAACCAAACTAAATTAATAGCACCATAAGTTTATCCCCCAACGGGTTCCACCAAAACCCTAGATTAAGAAAATTAGCTACTCATATTCATAAGAATCAATTCTAAAATAACTTGCATAATTGAACTACGAAATAATAAATAAAAGCTATAAAAATCAATGTTTGCTTCACTGAGTAGTGGTCCACAGCTTTTTCTTCACTCCAATGGCTTCTTCCCTTTAAAGTTGTGTTCTTGGGTCTGTTTATATGTTTGGGATAGACCCTAGCCATGTAAGGGACTTATATTCCAACTGGGAAACACTTAAAATCTTCAAAACTCGGGTTTGACCGGATCAGGGGCCAGGCATTACAGGCGAAACGCCTGGCCAGGCCTGGTGTTTGGGCCCTAACGCCTGGCTAACGCTTGTCCTAACCAGGCTTTATAGCCCAAACGCCCGGCTAAAGCCTGGTGTGGCTAGGCTTTTCAGCTCAAACGCCCGGGTATAGCCGGCTTCAGTCCTTTTTGCCTCTTGAGCGTATTTTTGACGATCATGCATCCATTTAGCTCGGCTTCCATCTCCAATGCACCTACACATGAAATAGACTCCATTAGGAACATAAAAAGTGTATTTTTATCATTAACACTCATAAAATGTAAGGCACACAACATGTTAAACCATAAATTCTAGCCACACATCAACACCCCACACTTAAGGTTTTGCTCGTCCTCGAGAAATCAAATTACACTCATGAACACAACTTATTAAGAAAATCCCTTAACACATTATACCAAGAATTTTTAAAAACAGTTCAAGCACAGAGGTGTGACATCCTCGCCTCAATAATCAACTCACATATACCATGCTTTATTCACAATCCACTCACTGCTCTAACTTAGAGGTCAACAACATTACCTTTCCTTCGTGAATCATGTGCCCTCACCAAATCAAAGAGAGATAGTTCCACACACAATAAAATTTAAGAACACTTAGAAAACCACGATACAAAGANAATCCACTCACTACTCTAACTTAGAGGTCAACAACATTACCTTTCCTTCGTGAATCATGTGCCCTCACCAAATCAAAGAGAGATAGTTCCACACACAATAAAATTTAAGAACACTTAGAAAACCACGATACAAAGAATTCACTCACTCTCAGAAATAATATTCATATGCCACAAAACATGCACCATAGGCTTGCCCGTAGTGTACTACTCTACTAATCGAGCTCATTCGGTCTAGGATCAAGTAGGACTTTATTTGTTTGTAATGTAGGCTGCGGGACCGGTAGGATACATTTAGATATAAGAGTGACTACACCTCCCTAAGCACTTAATACATATACTTTAGCACTCC